>JAFFST010047095.1:51121-84173 GCA_022414735.1 Noturus placidus | reverse complement strand
TTATTATTATTACTCTTAAATCTCATTCTTACTACTGAATCTTATTATTATTACTATTAAATCTCATTCTTACTACTGAATCTTATTATTATTACTCTTAAATCTCATTCTTACTACTGAATCTTATTATATTTACTCTTTAATCTCATTCTTACTACTGAATCCTATTATTATTACTATTAAATCTCATTCTTACTACTGAATCTTATTATTATTACTATTAAATCTCATTCTTACTACTGAATCTTATTATTATTACTATTAAATCTCATTCTTACTACTGAATCTTATTATTATTACTATTAAATCTCATTCTTACTACTGAATCTTATTATAATTACTATTAAATCTCATTCTTACTACTGAATCTTATTATTATTACTCTTAAATCTCATTCTTACTACTGAATCTTATTATTATTACTATTAAATATCATTCTTACTCCTGGATCTTATTATTATTATTACTCTTAAATCTCATTCGTACTACTGAATCTTATTATTATTACTCTTAAATCTCATTCTTACTACTGAATCTTATTATTATTACTCTTAAATCTCATTCTTACTACTGGATCTTATTATTATTACTATTAAATCTCATTTTTACTACTGAGTCCTATTATTATTACTATTAAATCTCATTCTTACTACTAAAACACAATCTTACTGGTAAAACTCATTCTTACCACTAAAATCAATGTAAAAATATCAATCCACAGGTTATGAAGTGTAATTGTAATTATTTAGATGTTGACCGCAAAATATTGACCAAAATATAGCAAAATATTGAAAGTTTGCATTCACAATGGTGTTTGTGAAGTTACAAATGAAATGTGGTTCCATTGTGTAGCAAGACAAGCATCTGTGAAATATGACAAGGCCTTTATTTATTTATTTATTTATTTATTCATTTGCTTGTTTGTTTGTTTGTTGTTTGTTTGTTTGTTTGTTATTATTTTGAACAATTCGACCAGAAGCTGGTCGGTGGACATATAAAGAGAGTTTTTGTTGTTGCTGTTGTTATAACTCTGCAGTTATAAAGGCAAGTGTTGCACAATGGTTGTTAATAATAATGACAAAATAATATTATCACATTCAAAAAAGCAAATGTTTTAGGTTTCAAAATCTTTATCCATCCATCCATCAATCTTCAACCGCTTACTTCTTTTCAGGGTCACGGGGGAACCTGGAGCCTATAAAAATCTTTATTTACTGTTAAAATGATGTCTTCGCAAATGGAAAAAAAAATGAATGGAGTCAAATTTATCTAGTCTTTTCTATTATAAGATTGCAGTAAACCAAATATATTATAATTAAACCTATTTCAAGACTTCTTTTACACATTACATGGCAGATTTTCAAATTTTACGCATTTATTTCTAGAAAGAAGCAATATTATTACAGAATATATTTATATGTTATATAAATATAAAAATATTACAGAAGCATGCAATGAGTAAAAGCATCTAAAACCAGGCTGCTTTTATAATCTCATAGCAAGAAATATTCTCATATTAAACTATTCAAGATATTTTTTTACTTAAAAAGTTATCTTTATTTCAGTGTTGTCAATTGCACGAGCTTCCTTGTACATTGAAATTCTTGGAAAATTTTTGTACACATAACTGTTAGCATATATGTACATAAATGATTGACCTAATATAGTATTGCTTTGTGTGCCCCCCCCCCCAATCAATATATCTACACCTTTATTGTGTAGAGCTATTATTGTGATAAAGTCAAGCAAACTACAATTCCCATGATTCCCAGCAAACCTTCATGTTAGCTGACACAAATGTAAGCAGCCTGTCTGAGCTTCTGATTATACACACCAGTTTTCAATATATATATACGCCTTTAAATAATCCAGGACTCAAGTAGTGCAGTGCTTGCTCCTGTCAGGATGCATGCTATCAATGAAAGCTGGTGGTGTCACTGGTTAAAGTACCAGTTTTTAGTCTATATATGGCATGTAGACCCAAGAAAGAGTGTGTTAATATGTGTGTGCATGGTGCCCTTGCAATGGACTGGGGTCTCATGCATGTAACCGTCACATACCTGGGATAGGCTCTGGATCTACCATGACCCTGACCAGGATTAAACACTTTCAGATGTGGAATTGTCTCTTGTGTATGTGAACAAAAAATGCAAGAACAAGAGATAACAGAGCAAGGACTATTGACATTGGTTTTGGATTCATCCATCCATTTTTCCATTCTACTTATGCTACATAAGGTCGTGGGAAGCCTAGAGCCTATCCCAGGGACCTTTGGGCAAAAGGCAGGGGACACCCTTGACGAGGTGCCAACCCAGTTGCACACACATTCACACACTCTATGGCAATTTAAAGATGCCAATCAGTCTACAATGCTCGTCTTTGGACTGGGGAGGAAACCAGACTACTCTTAGGAAATCCCCAAAGCATGCAGCAAACATGCTAACCTGTAAGCCACCATGCCCCTGTTTTGGATTCATGTGCTTTCATATTCATCCATCCATCCTCTACCGCTTACTTCTTTTCCAGGGTCACAGGGAACCTGGAGCCTATCCCAGGAAGCATCGGGCACAAGGCGGGATACATCCTGGACAGGGTGCCAATCCATGGCAGGGCACAATCACATACACACTCACACACCCATTCATACACTACGGACACTTTAGACATGACAATCAGCCAACCATGCATGTCTTTGGACTCGGGGAGGAAACCGGAGTACCCGGAAAAAACCCCCGACGCACACACGCGGCCCTGGTGGGACCCTGGAGGTGTGAGACAAACGTGCTAACCACTAAGCCACCGTGCGCCCCTGGTTTCATATTATAAAAGCAAATACCATGGAATTTAAGCAGATATTTTTTAATTAAACCCATGAACCACTTATTTTAAAACTTTTAACCATATCCAAAGCAATGGAAATGTGTCAATGTGCAATAACTTACAAGAACATGACCCAAACAAAACCCCTAATCCATGATGATATGAAGTGAGTTAGCTAACCCCTAAATCAGAACTGCGAGATCAGTAAAAAAAAAAAAAAAAAGGACAAAGAGATGAGCTTTTCATTCTGTATAGCAATTTTAACTATTAAAAATGGGAGGTTTCTCAAGAGCAATCCTTAAATGTCAGACGGCACATCTGCTGAAGCTGTGCACGCGTGTTAGAACAGATCTTCTGTGTTGGACAATCAGCGCTTTCGCACATCCAACTACTGTCTGGCCATAGACCAGCAATTGTCTGCTAATGACACAGCACTCGTCCAGTGTGACGCACAGTAAGCAGGCTTATTAAGCTCTAAATGATGTTGAATGACTACAGGGCGCTAAGATGCCCCTAAGGATGGAGCTAGGGGTCAGAAAGCAGACGTCCAGTAGCCTGTTGAAGCTGGTGTGCCAAACATGAGTTCTCTTCCTTACTTTTTTATGTTTTTATTTTTTTATAAACGTTTTGTTGTTAGTGGTCTATTCTAACGTAGTAAACTAGAACGTGGTTGAAGTTTTCTCAAGCAAGTTTTATATCGTCCACGTACGGCTATGTGAGTAATATGAAGGGGTGGAAAATGCTTTGTTACGATACTTAAGTATTATTTTGGAGGTATTTATACTTATTTTTGTTGGGCATAGTGGTACGTATGTTTGCCTGGCACCTCTGGGGTTGGAGGTTCAATTCTCGCCTCTGCCCTGCGTGCACGGAGCTTGCATGTTCTCCCAGTGCTTCAGGGGCTTCCTCAGGGTACTTCTCTTTCCTCCTCCAGACCAAAGACATGCATTGTGGCCTGATTGGCATTTCAAAATTGTCCATACAATGTGTGTGTGATTGTACCCTGTGACACGATGGCATCCCGTCTAGGGTATCCCCCGTCTTGTGCCCCTGGGATTAGCTTCAGGCTCCACCTCAACCCTGTTTAGGATAAGCGGTATAAAAAATGGATACTTATATATGCCTAAATAAGCTTATGAAATGACACTTTCAAGATTTTTGTTCTCAAGAGTCCAGCTAACAAGATTTTCTGAATATTACAGTTTTAATTTGGGTTCAAAGTGCCTTGTGTGTCTGGTTTTCTGGGTGGAACTGTATCATATTGTCATTTATTATTGTTGTTGTTGTTGTTGTTATCACTATGGTCAAGTCAATTGGCTTTTATTGTCATTTCAGCCATAAACACCTGGTACAGTACACAGTGAAATGAAACTACATTCCTCCAGGATCACGGTACTATAAAAAACAACACACTAACCACATGACACACAGAACTAAATATGATATACACGTTTCTACACAAAGTGCACATGCAAACGTATGAAAACACCACAAAACATTACAGTAACTACTAAACCAGGACAATGGGCACAGTAAGAGACAGTGTAGTACACAGTTCTAGTCTAGAAGTGACAGCAAAGGAAGTGCAAAAAGATAGCGCAAAAGTATAGCAACATAATTTAAAAAATGTTGTGAATTTAAACATACTATGACAGTATTCAGCAGATTAGCTTATACCATATATGGACATAGCAGTTATTGTGGTAGCAGCCAGGTAAAGTATATAGTAGTGACAAGAAATTAAAGATGATGTTTCTATAAGATATTTTTATTTTTATATGGTGGATGTGCATGTGGTTAAGTGTAGAGAGTCTCCTAAAAAAAAAAAAACACCCAGAAGAAGAGAGATTTGGTTTTAGTGAAGCCGTCCATGCTGGTATCTCGTTTCATGGCGTCCTCTTGTGGTGGACATACTGAGGACTAAGACGAGAGGAGTGTTATTATCTGCAAGTGTTTTGACGATCTAATCGGAATAATTGCAAGGTTTAAAATACCTTTAATGTGTACATATAAGCTTGTGAATACATCTGAATCTTTTTAAATCTGTAGTAATAGCAATTGCTCAGCTGTGGTGTTCAAGGTCAGTAAGTAATCCTTTAATCAATAACAATCAACATTATCATGTGAGCATCACTCATCCCAAAAAAGTTCAGCCAAATCCATGTAAACTGTAGTGCTATGGTTAAAAAGGGGCAGTTTACATGATTTTTGAGCTACTTATGAGCAATATGTGCAAACGACATGCCACATTTGATTATTTTCTCCCAATAACCTTTAATTTGTTTTGAGAAAAAAAAGTGGTGCATCTTTTATCCTCTTTTAGGTTAATTAAATAATTAATATTTGTCGATTTTTCATAACCTACACACTAAACCGGCACTCTTATAGCGAAGACGAAGAAGAAAAGGTTTCTCTAAGGGTTCTTTGGATCGTTAACAGCTTTAAAAGTAATAATGTTCAGTGAGTTGGATCTAAGAGTTGACTCTTTCAGCTCCGAAGTGGCTTGCTCTTCTTTGCAATAAATCGTACTCTAGATTCCATTTAACACCCCAATGTTCATTTGCATTGCATTTTATAAAATTGAATGGATGGATGGATGGATGGATGGATGGATGGATGGATGAAATAACTGAGTGCACAGTGACTTAGTGGTTAGCACGTTCACCTGGCTTTCCTCTGGGTTCTCCGGTTTCCTCCCCCAGTCCAAAGACATGCATGGTAGGCTGATTGGCATGTCCAAAGTGTCCGTAGGGTATGAATGGGTGTGTGAAATTGTGCCCTGCGATGGTTTGACACCCTGTCCAGGATGGCCTCCGCCTTATGCCTGATGCTCCCAGGGATAGGCTCTAGTTTCACCATGATCCTGGAGGATAAGTGGTATAGAAGATGGAGGAATGGATGGGTTTAAAATAACTGTTAAATCAGAAACAGCTACAAATGTACTTCAACAAGCACAGAGCCAAATCAATTGAGCCAACTGTTTGCAAATAACACCTCATTATTCTGAAGGAAACTTTTCCTGAAATGGAGACCTTCTGTTGTACACAGACCTTGAGCAGTGGTTTTCAAAGTGGGGTCCAGGATATGGTCCCTGAAGCAAGGCGGAGTGGTCTGCGATATTTTAAATGCTAATGCTGACCATTATCATGATTATCAAAGTTACACCCATTTGCCTGGTCAATTGAAGACTCAAAAACCTAGAAACCAAATTTATAAATTTGCACTTCCGAGGCCAGTTTATACTCAAGTCTCACCTTTTGCTTCTCACCTGGATAATGTAGATTTATACCTACGAGCTGCTGCTGTAATAATTAGCACTGTCCTGTGATCATTCCAGGACTTTTATTCACAATCTGCTCAGTCTAAACCCACAATAAAGTATAACCAACCTTCAGCATAAAATGAAGTTTAAGAATTGTTTATACATGATGTACAGCTGTACATCCCCAATTCCAAAAAAATTGGGACAGTATGAAAAATGATAAAAATAATAAAAACAAAGAGGAGTGAAAAATAATAAGAAAATAATAAAAACAAAGAGGAGTGATTTGTAAATGTACTTTGACTTGAAATGTATAAAGACGAGGTATTTGATGTTTTACCTACTCAATTGCATAGTTTTTTTGAAGATAAATGTTTATTTTGAAACTGACACGTGCAACATGTTCCAAAAACGTTGGGACAAGGGCAATTTAGGACTAATAGCGATGTGACGAGTTGAAATAAGAAGGTGATGTGAAACAGGTGAGACAATCGTCTAATCATAGTATATAAGGAGCCTCCAAAAAAGGCCTAGTCCTTCAAGAGCAAGGATGGGTCGAAGCTCACCAATCTGTCAACAGTGCATAATATAATTAAAAGATTCAAGGGAATCTGATCAAATCTCTGAGCGTAAAGGGCGAGGCCGAAAACCACTTCTAAATGCGTGTGATCTCCGATCCTTCAGACGTCACTGTCTTAAAAACCGTCATGAGTCTGTAATGAAGATCCTGACATGGGCTCTGGAATACTTTGGTAAACCTTTGCCGTTCGACACCATTCGCCGCTGCATCCACAGACACAAGTTAAGGCTTTACTATGCAAAGCAGAAGCCATATATCAACGCTGTCCTGAAGCGCCGCCAACTTCTCTGGGCTTGGTCTCATCTGAGAGGGACAGTAGCACAGTGGAATCGTGTTTTGTGGTCCGATGAGTCGACATTTCAAATAGTTTTTGGAAAAAACAAACGTCGTGTTCTCCGGGCCAAAGAGGAAAAGGACCGTCCAAGCTGTTATCAGCATGAGGTCCAAAAGCCAGCTTCTGTCATGGTATGGGGGCGTGTCAGTGCCCATGGAATGGATAACTTGCACATCGGTGAGGACAGCATTAATGCAGAAAGACATGTAAAAATTTTGGAGCAACATAACCTGCTATCCAGAGCAGGACAACGCTGAACCACATTCTGCCCGGATTACAAGTGCATGGTTGCGTAAGCAGAGAGTGTGAGTGCTAGCATGGCCTGCCTGCAGTCCTGACCTGTCTCTGATTGAGAATGTGTGGCGCATTATAAGAATAACAAAGGCCTTGTACAGTTGCGCAGCTGAAGAAATGCATAATGAATGAATGGGGGAAAATTCCGCTTGCTAAACTTAACTAACTGCTGTCTTCACTCAGTGTCCAAACACTTAATAAGTGTTCTTAAAAGAAAAGGTGATGTTACAAAGCGACAAACAGTCGACTGTCCCGACTTTTCTGAAGCGTGTTGCAGTCATCAGATTTGAAATGAGTGTATTTTTCTCAAAATATTTATTAAATTCACAAAGTAAACCATCAAAACATGGGTTAATAATGTGTTTTAAATATAGTGCAGGGTGAAATGAATTAACAAATGACTCTATATTGCTTGTTTTTCGCGTTTTGTATACTGTCCCAACTTTTTCGGGATTGGGGTTGTATTTTCTTTCTTTTCTTTTTTTTTTTTTTAAAGCCAAACTTGGATTCATATAAACAATATATTTTTGTATAATTTCCTTAAATACTTTGTAACTTGAAGATGTTTAATAAAGATTTATTTCGATTTATTTATTTTAAATACAAACTACAAGAACTCAAACCCAGTCCACAAACAGGAAACAATGTGATGAAGGGAGAAGGTTAAACAAACTGCATATCCGGTGTGACCGGAAACGAGCGTCGCGCGGGGCAACTGAACCGACTAAGCGCGACAGGGTGGACTTTCTGAAGAGGGTACACGATATCATTCGCTTTTTAGTTATTCATTTAAAAACAACAACAACAACAACTCACAGATATATTATTTAGTGTGTAAATGCTGGTATTGAACTAATGTGAAACATTTTTAAAAATCTGAAGCGGTTTTGGATTTGAATAAATCTCGAACTAGCTAGCTAGCTAATTCACTCATTCACCAAACTAGCTAGCATGCTAACACGGTCAGGACCTGCCCGAGCGCATGAAATGGTCGATAAATGACTAGATTTTTCTGGAAGTTTCTGGAAACTGAAAGAGTTACGCAGTGTCATGTATTTTAGTGTGTTATATAAGTTATGGATTGTATTGTCAGCGTGATAAAGTGTTAAACACTTAGCTAAAGTTAAAAAAAAAAAAAAAAAGACTAAACTAGCCAGCTCTCAGAGGCACTTGCTCATTGATGTTTATACTAGTTAACCAGCTAGTTAACCAGTTAATCACTTGTTCTCAGCTATAATAAAATATAAAAGCAGGAAACCCTTTCTTGCGCTCTCTCCCCCTAGTTTTCCGCCTCTTTTAATTCCTCTCTTCTCCCTTATTAAATTCTCACTAGCTCTGTCTATCATTCTATCCTTCCTTCTACCTTACACAATCTCTATTCCTCCATCTCATACATCTCTCCTCTCTCTCAATCCTTATCCATTTTATTTCTACTTCTTGTCATTCTCTCCTCTCCTTGTTCTATGTAACTGCTATCTCTTCCCCTCATCTCACCCTGTCCTTCTTTCTTTATTCTTTCTGTTCATCCCGCCTTCATCAAGTTGCATTACGGGTACACGGTCCAGAAATTCAAACCCGACTACCACAATGTTGCTCGACGTGCAATTTAACATCAATGCCGTGTTTTTATTTTTGTTTGTTCCTTTCCACTCAGCATGATCTGATGTTTAACTCCGTTAGAGATACTGAAGACCTGCTGCTGAAATGGCCAGCGTCGCCGAGAAAGGTTTGACAATATGATACGATGCTAATTATTTATTTTTTAAGAAATACGTTTGATTAAATGCTTCAATAATATAATAAGTGAGAGACGAGCTGCTGATTGTGCCAGGAGTCTGGTATGGAAACACCTCATTAGTGTAGTCTCTGTAAAGCAGGCCTCGTTACAGACGTGACGGTGACAGACAACGCCACCTCGCAACACAACACAAGGTCATTAGAGTCTCTGAGGGATGCTGCGGTGTGTGACGCCATAATCCCAGGTTTCTCTGCTCTGATCATGAAGCGACAAGCATTAATTCTAGAAAAACGTGGATATGAGTTATCCAAAGAAAAAGAAAACTTATATAATATATAAATAAAATGTTAGTTTTAGACTAATGAAAGAAATGAATATGTCAGCATGATTATATTTTTGTCTTTGAGACCAATTTCAAACATTTTACACCACATACACCTAACTCTTTAATGATTGATGGTCTTGTAGGTGTTTTGAAGCACCGCCCCCTTCCCCACGTCTCATGATTAGTTATTAGTCATCCATTGTCACCAGCAATCCTGTTTCCAGCTTGAAAGATGTGGTGGTGTTGCGTTCTGCTTTCTTGTGTTCATTTATGTGAAATAAAATCTTATCAGTACACTATGTTTGATTAACATTAGACAGCTGTTTCTGGGGTTTTTTCCTCATCACCTGGGATCAAAATCTACATCCAGAGTTCTGTAAAGCTTCTTCGTGGCAACGCCTAGTGTCAATGTACGAATAAAGCCGAACGTTAACTTTACCGATGTGTTGCAGAGGAAGCTCGGGTCGAGTTGGACTCGATCGATGCGCAGTTGGAGTTGCTGGAGCTGCAGATCTCTGAGCTCGTGGAGAAGCAGGCCTCTCTAACATCCAGGAAAAACAAACTTCTGAAGATTCTCTGTGGCTCGTGCGACCCTGCTCAGCCGTCAGGATCCACGAAGCCGTCCAAACCCGCCTTCGGCAAAAAAGACCTGCAGCACTATGAGGAGTCAGGTGAAAGAAATATCTGAAATTGAATTAGCGGTTAAGTTTGGTCACTCTTTACGACGATAGTCGTGTTTTCTGTGATAGATTTCTCGTGGTCAAAAGAGGTTGAGCAGGAACTGGCGAATGTGTTCAAACTCCCTACGTTCCGACCTCTTCAGCGAGCCGCCATCAACCTCAGCATGTCCGGGAGAGATCTCTTTTTGGTGATGCCTACAGGCCGCGGCAAGAGCTTGTGCTACCAGCTACCGGCTGTCTGTTCTAAAGGTATATGGGGAAAAATACACACTTAACACGTGATCTTCAAGATTAAGTTTGGTAAAGAAATTTTAAATGACCTTTTTACATTAAACTAAACACCAATAGGGGCACCAATAGAAATCTCGCCTAGGGTGGCAAAATGGCCAGAAACGGCCCTGCTAATATTTGCTTGTCTGTCAGGTTTTACGCTGGTCATCGCTCCATTGGTGTCTCTGATGGAGGATCAGCTCATGTATCTGAAGTCCATCAACGTCCCTGCTGTAACTCTTAATGCTTCTAGCTCAAAGGTTAAAACATATATAAAGATTTCATAACATCATCTCTAATTATCATTATCAGAGAGCGTTGTCCGCTCATTGTCGTCTGTTTGCTTGTTCAGGAGGATTCTAAATACGTCATGGCAGGTATGACTGATAAAAACAGCCCCTTCAAACTGCTCTATGTCACTCTGGAGAAGATCGCCAAGAGCAAACTGCTGATGTCTAAACTGGAGAAAGCTTACAATATGGGTCTGCTGGAGCGCATCGCTGTGGATGAAGTTCACTGCTGCAGTCAGTGGGGTCATGACTTCAGACCAGGTGAGATGATTTTTTTTAACCACAAGAATATATCTGTCTGTCTGTCTGTCTTTCACCCCAGTGAAGTCAGAAGTAGGCTTGTCTTTTACTCTATATATAGCCTTTCTCAAAATCACAGCTCTAAAGCAGGGACAAACATTCTGCATTACTGACCCTTATATTATTATTGTACAATATAAGATTCACCGTATCACTGATTAATCATTGCTGACATGATCCTTTCTGCGACTCAGATTACAAGCTCCTGGGCATTCTCAAACGTCAGTTCCCTAAAGTCCCACTGATCGGGCTGACCGCCACGGCAACAAGCAGCGTTCTGAAAGACTGCCAGAAGATCCTGTGTGTTCAGGATCCCGTCACGCTTACAGCACCTTTTAACAGGCCTAACCTCTATTATGAGGTATACACCGTTCTTTCCATTTCACTTCACAAATGTGATGCATCATATTAGTTATTCCGGTTCACATATAAGAATGGTTAATAAAAAAGAAAACACTTGGAATAGGAAAATAAGCAACAACGAGGGGTGTGAGGAAGCTACAGGAGATTCTCTTGATTGTTTTCCTATAGCGGTATATCCTGCAGTGTTTTATTCTGTTTATACCACAACAATTTCCCACATTTAATGTTGTGAACCATCTATGAAACAAGCTCCGGTTAGTGTATGTGTTACAGCTGATATAAACAGTAATTCCCCTCACAATAGTCTCTCTCTCTGTCTCTCTCTCTCTGTCTCTCTCTCTCTGTCTGTCTCTCTCTCTCTCTCTGTCTCTCTCTCGGTTAATAAGACAAAAATACACAGCTTGCCACGTTACAGAGAAACTGCCAAAAAAAGCACGTGCATTCCTCCGTCATGACGTTTCATCTTTAACTCTGACTTGCTAGAGTCGCACCTGTTTTTTATTATTTGTATTAATTAATTAGTTTATTTCACAGGTTCGGTTTAAAGACAGCAATGGCTCGACTAAAGAAATTGAAGCACTGATTAAAGGAAGATACAAGGACCAGTCAGGTATGAAGGAAGTTGCTCCTGAACAACGTTCTTAAAATGACTAACAAAGAAGGGGGGGGGTCACAAAGCTGTGGCACTGGAGATTCTTTCCATAAATGTTAAATAAACATCTCTTTTTAGAGAGAACTTCACCATATCAACAATGACAAACTGTCTGTGGAGCGTCCGCCACACGCAAAAGTCCACATTGTTTTAGTATAGAAACGATAATGTATTAGAACCTGCTGCCCTTTAACACTTTCTGATCAATTACAATTGAGAATTCAGCAACACAGTGGTATAAAGTTTATTCATATTTTTGCCTTCCAAGTAGGCATATTTTACTAAAAATTATGGTAAAAAAAAACAGTAAAAAATTTTAAAGTCTGATTAAATGTGATGAATTGAAGAATATTTGCTTTTTTTTCCCTCTCCCCTCATACAGGAATAGTGTACGTATTCTCGCAGAAAGATGCAGAGATGGTGTCTACAGACCTGCAGCAGGGAGGCATCCTGGCCCAGCCATACCACGGAAACATGGAGCCTTCACATAAGACCCTGGTGCATCATCAGTGGTCTAGCAAAAAGATTCAGGTACACCCTGTGGTTACATGAAGGTGGGGTGAGGCGTTGGTCAAATGAGAAGTGGGAATGAAGCAGGAATAAGTAGGACTTTATTAAAACAAAAACGGTATATACACAAAAAAGTTTCATTATTCCAGCATAGGATATGGCATTTATTATGATGATCGGTAAATAAGGCTAAATATACGTTTGTGATTAATATTTTAGAAGAGTTAAAGCAGCCTATATACTGAAACAGTACATCGTTACTTCTGACCTGCTAGCTTTCACACGTTTTGTCTTCTTCAACAGCAGTCTACTTCACCCCCCCTCAATAAAACCAGCAGATGAGCCAATTGACATAAATCTGAAATTATTCAACAGTCGTGTAGGTGTTTTGAACTTCCTGATATTAAATCCCAACCCCTGTAAGCCCCGCCCCTTCCTCTCATCTCACATTAGTAAAACTTGGGCTGGTGCTCTCATCTCAACTCGACGATCTGTTTTGAGTTCATTTACGTCAGAGATCTTCAACAGGGTGTCCGCGACCCGCTAGGGGGTCCGCAGAGGTACTGCATGGGGGTCGCGAAAGTTTTGGTACCAGTTTGATATAACACAATTTCATACAATATATATATATAATTAGGGGGTCCCTGATCCATCTCGCCATCAGTTTGTGGGTCCTTGGCCTGGAAAACGTTGAAGACCCCTGATTTACGTGATATAAAATACATTTAAATAGCTAACATCAGTTAACTGTATTTATTTTGGGATGCACCGAAATTTCACCTTCCTCAAAAATGGTTCAAAACGGTGCTTTCGAGATGAAAATTTAAATTAAAACTTATTTAAATAGAGAATACAATGAAGTTTTACTTTTGTATTACATTTCTAATGGTGATGATTAGGCAAAGGATTAAAAATGCTGTTTGCGGTCCTGCAGTTAGTCAGCAGCAGAAAATATCAGCCTTGTGTAAACGTTTCACTGTTTCTATATAGGGCATTAGACACGCAGTTTGTAAAAGGACTAGATAAAAAATGTACTGTATTCTTTAGTGAACCTGCAAAAGCTTCTCTTTAGCAGTGGTTTTGTGGAGGTGGCGCGTTTCATTTGATTTAGCTCTATTAGTGTTCAGCGCAACTCGATCCTTTATGCTTCATTCCTCGCATTGACGCAGGAAGTGGTGATTTGTTGGGCCAAGAGTTAGAAGCCTGCAAAATAGAGCTGTGAAATGAAGACCGATTTACTGGGAAATGTGTTTAGTTTATGGTGTACGTCATAATCTTCATTTTGTAGCAAGCCATGCAAGTGTCTGCAGGCTGTAATACAATATAATGCTAAAAAGTGCGAAATTGAAGTCCAAAACCATGGTTTGTTTATTTTTTTTTAGGTGGTTGTTGCTACAGTGGCGTTTGGAATGGGCATTGACAAAGCAGATGTGAGGTTTGTTATCCACCATACCATCAGCAAGTCCATGGAGAACTATTATCAGGAGAGCGGACGTGCAGGTACGCTTCTGACCTGCACAGCTGCTAACGTTACCCTACAATCTCTCACACATATGCTGCATCCCAATTCGCCTACTTATACTAGTCACTAAAAGTTTGTGAAGAAAAGAGTCCATAGTTTCGAGTGTGTAGCAAAAGAGCACGCAAGTACGGGACATACTAACACGTCACGTAACGGAGGTGAACGTTGTCACATAGTTATGCACAACGTCACCATAAACAAACCCCTCAATGCATTTAATCTTTTCTTCATTCATTATTCCTTATATCATTCATGCTATATCATTTAATTGATCTGGTTTTTTTTTCACATTTCATTTACACCTCTCTAAAACGTGTCCTTACAGGCGCTGTCTCCCTGTCTAATCTTGTTAAACCGTCGTTTAAAAGGCATGGCCGCTGTATCGGCCAGTCAGGAGGCAGCTTTACATGAGCCACAAAACTCCTCATCCCTCCCGCGAGGAATCATGGGTGATCTTAGCTGAAAAAAAGAATAGAAAATATACCAGAAATAGTAATGGCCTGCATTTATATAGTGCTTTTTTAACCTTGTTGTACAAAGCGCTTTACACTGTGTCTCATTCTCACACACACACTCACACACCAATGGTAGCAGAGCTGCCATGCAAGGCGCTAACTTGCCATTGGGGGCAACTTGTCCAAGGACACTTCGGCATGTGGTCACGTGGGCCGGGAATCGAACCTCCAACCCTTCGACTAGTGGACAACCCGCTCTACCACCTGAACCACAGCCACCCATAGTGGACCATCTGGGTACCTCTGGGATGCTTATTTCAACATACTACTATTTGGTACACATTAATTCTAAACTCTGATACAATTTAGGACGGATAGTAGGCGAATCGGGATGCAGCAATACTGTTGAAGTATCACGTGATTAGTTCGTTTATGTCCTATTATTAAAAGCCTGGCTGATATTTTCCTTTTATGACTAATAAAAAAAAATACCGTATTTTCCGTGCTATAAGGCGCACCGGATTATAAAGGGCAGTCTCAATTACGGGGTCTAATTCTGTACTTGACCAATACATAAGGCGCACCGTGTTATAAGGCGCATACGGTTGTTACGCCAACCAGTCGCACAACATTTTTACAGATTTTGGACCTCAGTCCACACATAAGGCGCGCCTTATTTTGCGGAAAATACGGTAATAATAATAAGAAAAGGTAAAACCAGTATTTTACACTCTGGCGATGATCCGGTCTACAAACAATAAGTACGTTCTGTTCTCTACACAGACGCTATGCTATGGTTTTTATGGTCGCATAAATTTTTTTCTCTCTGCTGCTTGGAGACCTACAGTATGTTTTCAGAGGCTTTTTAAAAGATTGTACTGAGATGCTTCATGTAAAGAGGTATTACGTTGCACAGTTTTGGTGTTTGTACCTCTGCTGCTGTTTTTAGATCAAGTAACGCAGAACAATATGGTGCTTTCAACATGTGTGAAGATGGAGATCATTCCGATTGAACATCTAACGTCCGTCTGCTCTCGTAGATGTCCTGTAAACCAATAAAAGTGAAATCATCCCTTAATAAGATACGGCAGATGTTGCTGTATTATGTTAATTTGTGTTGAAATGTGAGAACAGTGTATGATGTGATGTTTGACTCGAACCGAATTTGCTTTTGTTTTCAGGGAGAGATGACGGTCCGGCAGACTGCGTCGTGTTCTATGGGTTTGCGGATATTTTCAGGATCAGCACCATGGTTGTGATGGAGAACACCGGCCAGCAGAAGCTTCAGAATATGGTGGCTTATTGTCAGAACGTGGACCGGTAATAATAATACGTCACTACCGTTAGCACATATGGACCAGCTTACAGTTTCAGGAGCACGTGCTTTTGTCATTGCAGTAGAATTAAAGTCCTCTATGTAGTTTTTATGACGCCAATTCGGTAGCTTCGTTGTAATAACGTTTGCGCTCAGGTGTCGGCGCACCGTGATGGCGGTTCATTTTGATGAAGTTTGGGACGATGAAGAGTGCAACCAGACTTGTGATGTCTGTCGCTATGGCAATGGTGAGAGAAATGTTCTGAATTTTTTTAAAAACCATTTTTCAAGACCTGAATTATCAACAACTCCTTTTCAGAACTAATATATTCAAGTATAATTATAATGTTCATATTGACAACCTCACGCAACACGTTGTGTCACAGGTCATTGTTTTGAGCCTGCTTTCAGTACAGTACAGTAACTGATCCATGTCTTCGTGCTAGACTACATCACCATGGACATCACCAAGCACGCACGCGAGGTGGTGGACATCGTAGAGTTGGCGGCGTCTCTGGACGAGAAGATGACTCCTCTGAAGGTGTGCGATACCTGGATGGGGAAAGGCAACGCCAAGATCCGTAAAATGGCCAAGGTCACGACCCTGTCACGCCTGGAGGTGGAGTCCATCATCGTTCATCTCTTACTCCACGGCTACTTCAGGTACTGTTTGATCTCGCTCGTGATGAGGATAACACGAAGTGACAAAGTTTTGAACGTTTCAGGTGCGCTGAGATTTCAGAAATGTTCAGAAACTACAGCTTTAACTCTCGTCCCTGTTTTTGTTTTAAAGCGAAGATTTCAGCTTCACGCCGTACACGACGTTTTTTTACCTGAAAGCAGGACGTAAAGCTGGCTTACTGAAGAGTGAAAGCCACACTGTAACGATGAAGATGAAGAGGAAGGTGTCTACACCCAGCTCAAGTGTAAATATTCCTTTTATTGCCTTTTTTTCCCATATAGAAAATAAAATACTGATGGTTTAGGTCTGTCTTTTTACCTTTTTTTTTTTTTTTTTTTTTAATTTAAACCTATTGAAAATTCCTCTACGTTTCAATCAGGATATTTAAGTTAATGATACCATTTCACCGTAGATCAGTTTGTCTTTAACACGTAACTAATTTTACTGACATGCACCTGTAGTTGTCTCCCCTCCTTTGATTTTAGGACCTGAGATTTCCTCTGAGGTTTATCATATCTAATCGCATCTAAATATCATTTATGAGCACTAACAGATGTTTTTCTTCAGCGTTGTTCACCATAAACCTACCTATTGGGTTTGTTTAAATAAAAAAAAAGTCATGATATTGACATTTGCCTTGTATCGCTTAGAGTTGTTTAGTATGGTGATTAGTTTCGTGTATAATTTGCAGTAAATAACACAAATAGAAGATCCACAGAGAAATGTAAGTGATTCACAAAAAAAAAAAAAAAATTAAACATCCACGAGAGACGTTTCACATGCGGTTGCCAGGTCCTCCACTGTTGAATTAATGCACAACAAAATTGCACTAGTACGAGTTATAGCTCAGAAATATGCCAAGAGTCTTCCTGCTAATAAAAACGGCATACGAGACAAATCCATATATGAATCTGGAATGATTGACCGTTGCACAGGTCCATTATGAACAGCCGCTCCCCTGAAAGCTCTCGCATTTGGCTGGTGTTGTCATCTCGACACGATTTTCGCACTTGAGCGGTACGGCGTCCTCGCTTTCGGTCAAGTACATGTTTAACTGAACTGTAAATCCTTGACGTGTCAGTAGGTGGGAGTGTTTGGTATTAATTATCTTCCCTGTGACTTCTAATCTAGGATTAGACATTGTGTGCATGTTTAAAAATAAATACCTCACAAGATCAAGAACAAATTTGCACTTAATGCTCCCTGCAGAAGCTTAAGTTTGTTCTGGGAACAGTCCTACTTTATAAATAATATGATTAATATTCAGCTCTTCTTTACTATTCATTTATAATTTTCCTAAAGGGATGCCATTTCGTTGAGTTACCGTCTAATTTCATTACAGGATGTAAATCTAAAGACGTGTTATTTTCCTAAAACAATTATTTTAATGATATATTTTGCACAAAGGTCATCAAGATTGAGAATCAGTTTTTTCCCGACATTTGGACATGCTCTGGTGTGGATTTCATAAAGGTTTGGTTCACTAAGTTCAAGAAAAAGCTAGTTGTGCTCAGTTTTATTCAGTCATACCCCTCATGCTCTCCAATAATCCTGACTGACCTCTGTAATGCTAGCCTGAGCGCCGTAAAAAACGCAGAATAACGAGGAGGTGGAGAAATCTCAGGCACGCCAGTGAGGCAGTGCAACAGGCCGTGATCGACATGAAAAAGAAGAGAAGTAAAAAACGACGCCAACGGCACGCACAGAGACAGTACGCTCAGAGCAGTGTGTGCGGCTCGCAGGACGTTAAGCCTGTATTTAAAAGCAGGAGCAGACGCTTTCGCTACGGAGACAAGCAGGTGACTTCATCAGCAGGGCACTTTGTCCCAGTTTGAGGTGGAGGTCTTTTCAATTTCAGTCAACACACTTCGGTGGCCTCTGGAGTATTCTCCACTGAATCTGCACTGTTTTATGGGGACTCTTTCACTTCCCAGAAATGATGAGGCATACAGACCAATACAACATGATCTATTAGTGCTCTTCCTGCACTCAGGTTTCAGGGGTGGACAAATCATAAATCTATTCGCTAACCCACCAGGCGTAGAAACGTGCTGCCAAGTCCCATGTTTTGATGTCAGGAAATGTATAGTAATGTAACAGCATATGGTGAGCTAGTTCACTACTTAAGTGCATTAATACAAGTTAAGAGAAATGATGAGTTTATGGCCATGTAGTAAGTCATGTCGGCCAGCATTTCAGCTAAGAGCTGTGGTGTTCTTGTCTCGTATCACACATTAGAAAATGGCATTACTGTTTAACTATGACAATTGTCCATCCATCTTCTATACCACTTATCCTTCTTCAGGGTCACGGGGAACCTATCCCAGGGAGCACTATGAGAATTGTGTGTGGCATTAAATAGATGTATGGACGGACCAACTAACTACTTAATTTACTTGGTTTACTTAACTTTCTTTGCTTACTTCCTCAGTTTATTTTACGTACTTTACTTATTGTTTTATTTAACTTGCTTTTCTTATTAAACTAATTTAAATTACTTGCTTAATAACTTAATAATTAACTTAAATTATTTTACTTATTTTTACTTTTTAATTACTTAAATTACTTTAAAATGAGTTAAGTAATTTAAGTAAATTAAGTAAAATAAGCACTTTACTTATTACTTTACTTAACGTATTTTACTTACCGAGTTTACTTAAATTACTTTACTTACATTACTTAATTTAACTAACTTACTTTGCTTTACTTTGTTCTACAAGGAGAAATGCGAGTGCTACAGCAGCAAAAAGAAAAACATTATGTACATCAGTGCAAAGTAACATACCGTGGTACAACCAAAGATAAAAGACCTATGAGGAGAGCGTACATGTGTGTAGTGCTGCAGGCGTCGGGGTTCAGAACGAGTAGCATGTGCTATAGTTACACCACTGTTTAAATGAAAACCTGCTTTCTGAAAGTCAATGAGGAGAGAGTTTTTTTTTTTTTGTTTGTTTGTTTTCTGATTGTGAAACCTACGTGTCCCTGTAGCATCTATGAATCAAAACGAATACACCAGACAGGAAACCTGCAACTGATTTGTCTACCACCTGAGCTACCTACTAATCGAGATTATTTAAAATGCTTCTTGGTGCAGACTTTTTGGAAATTCAGTCTATGTTAAATGTTGTATTGTAAAAGGCTGTATTCTCTTTTTCAGTAACTGCTTATCTCTCTGCCCACTCTCAAAGACACGCTGGTTTAAAAAAAGCTCTTGTGCTGCCCACAGGTCTATCTGGCAGGAGGCAGCGGAGATAAGAGTATAGCCAAGCTAAAACCAAAAGAAGAAAAAAGACCTGCTGAGAGCGCTGGGAAAAACCCTGTATCCAAGAAAATCAAGAAAGAACCTGTTCTCTAGTCCCATGAGGAAAAAGAGCCCAAAAGTACAGTTATTACACTATTTTCAAATTCGCATGAAGATCTTGTTTAGTCAGGATGTCCAAAAAAATATCTTTCAACAATTCTTTGTCTTGCTTGTCCATGTCTGTCGCTTCCCCTAACATCGAGCTGCACGTCCATGCTATACACGTTTTCATAACCCTCCCATCCCCACCGCCCTTTTTGCTAATGCAGGATTGTAGATTCACTCACATGGGAACATTACAAGGGTGTCTAGCATTAACACTTTGCACTTAGCACTAATCCCATGTACTCATAACGTGTTGTCCGTCTTCACTATCCCTTTACCAAATTCCAGATTCATTATGTCCTCCGTTTCCTCAGATTGACCAATCAGCTGCTGAGCTCCAGGAAGAATCTTGCGGATGCTCGAAGGATGTCAATACTGATCAAAGTGCAAATGGCAATTTAATCAAAACGAACACCGACCCACCGAACCCGGAGAGGAGACTTTCCACAAATCAGGAAGACTCCAGCTCTTTATTTGAAAGTAGCAAGCCGTGTGTAATAGAAGTGAATGTAGAAGTGACGGTCCAGGAACAGACAGGCATCGCTAGAAACGGCGTCCAAGAACTTAATACAATGACTAAACGACAATTGGTGCCATCTAAAAGAAGACGGCCGCAGTTTTCACCTCCGTCTTCCAAATCGGTTCTGGCCAGCTGTCCATCGGAGACCTCCATCGTTTCTGCAGGAGCCGTGGAAGAGCTGTGTGATCTCCGCAGCTACTACAGCAAGCAGTTGAGGAGGATAAACTACACTTCCCATGAGCAGCTGCAGGAGTCCGGTTCAGGAATGCTGACGTGTATAAGAGAGCCGCTACGAAGTCTCCGTCTCCCATCCAGTACCACGATAGCCAAAAGTGCTAGAAATTTATGGACACGTGTTAGTTTGAGAAGGAAACTTATCCAGAGGTAACCATACTTACTAATTTGGTTATAAAAATGTCAACAATTATGGAAGTCTAGCTCATTTTTGAAAACGCTTTGAATCTCCTCGCTTCAGGAACGTCTTTTTCGTTTTGTTGCACTTGTTGAAAAAGATACCGATCAGTGTTTAATTTCTGATTTATGTTTAAAAAATGCTTTTGTCTTATTTTATTCTGGTGTTTAAAAAATAATATAAAAATAGAATAAAAATATGAGCACTCTAGTATGGGTTTATACCACAGCTTTATTGAATTCTGGCTTCTGATTGGTCAGAGATTGTTGATAGTTTCTATATCTGGCTGTAGTATAGCAACAGCTCATTCATAGGGACTGAAATAAACCGATTAAAAGAATGTGTTTGTAACTTCTGATTGCTGATTGAGGTTTTCTGTAAGAAGACTAACCGTACTATTCAGAGGTAAAGCTGTAACTTTAGGTCTTCAGGACAGAGGACTTTACTCTTCACGCTTTCTCAGTTTTGGTTGTTTTTGTTTTTTGGTCTACATTTCAAGAGAGCATAAAAGGTTTGTGGGGAAACACCTGTTTATAACTGCTTTAACATAAGTGATAACAGGAACTAACTTGTTTCTTGAACGTTCCACAACTTTAATTGTAACTGTCTTTCTTAATTAAATAAAAAAAATTATATATATATATATAAATAAATAAAAATGGCCGAATAGGCTACATTGTTTGCATTTTGACCAGGAATAAAGTTTCAGGGTTCATCGTACATACACATTGACAATTATTGTAGATGAAAATGCAGCACTTCTAGTCTCCACTAGATGGCTACAGAAAGAAAGAATGTATAGATGAACACCCCATTTGGATGCTTTCTGTATAAACTGATGGAGGAAAAAGTCATTTTGTTGGACCTTCATTATTTTGTCATTTTGATACTAGTAATAGAGAAATAAAAGGACAATGACATTAACTATTGTTAAAAACCTGCCATACAGCTTTTATAGCGACCAGTAAAGAATGTTCAGTTGCTGCTGTTGAAGGATCTGATGCAGTTGCTGGGCTTTAGCAGGCTAATGTAATCTCTCTCATTCATAATCTCATATATAATATATATATATACACACACAGTATCTCACAGAAGTGAGTGCACCCCTCATATTTGTGTAAATATGTGATATCTTTTCATGTGACAACACTGAAGAAATGACACAGTGCTACAATGTAAAGTAGTGAGTGTACAGCTTGTGTAACAGTGTAAATTTACTGTCCCCTCAAAATAACTCAATACACAGATATTAATGTCTAAACCACTGGCAACAAAAGTGAGTACACCCCTAAGTGAAAATGTCCAAATTGGGCCCAAAGTGTCAATATTTTGTGTGGGTACCATTATTTTCCAGCACTGCCTTAACCCTTTTGGGCATGGAGTTCACCAGAGATTCACAGGTTCCACTGGAGTTCTCTTCCACTCCTCCATGATGACGTCACGGAGCTGGTGTATGTTAGAGACCTTGTGCTCCTCCACCTTCCGTTTGAGGATGCCCCAGAGATGCTCAATAGGGTTTAGGTCTGGAGACATGTTTGACCAGTCCATCACCTTCACCCTCAGCTTCTTTAGCAAGGCAGTGGTGGTCTTGGAGGTCGTTATCATGCTGGAATACTGCATACTGATCATGCTCTGCTTCAGTATGTCACAGTACATGTTGGCATTCATGGTTCCCTCAATGAACTGTAGCTCCCCAGTGCCGGCAGCACTCATGCAGCCCCAGACCATGACACTCCCACCACCATGCTTGACTGTAGGCAAGACACACTTGTTTTTGTATTCCTCACCTGGTTGCTGCCACACACGCTTGACACCATCTGAACCAAATAAGTTTATATTGGTCTCATCAGACCACAGGACATGGTTCCAGTAATTCTATGTCCTTAGTCTGCTTGTCTTCAGCAAACTGTTTGTGGTCTTGTGCATCATCTTTAGAAGAGGCTTCCTTATGGGACGACAGCCATGCAGACCAATTTGATGCAGTGTGCGGCGTATGGTCTGATCACTGACAGGCTGACCCCCCACCCCTTCAACCTCTGCAGCAATGCTTGCAGCACTCGTACGTCTATTTCCCAAACACAACCTCTAAGCTCTAATCAAATAAAGACAGGTGGAGTATTCCTGTTTTAGTCGCATTATGGACGTGTATTACAGACGTGTAAACACCTTAATCACATTACGAACGTCGTGTGAGAGTTTTCACCGCATTTTGCGACAGGACGCGATCACACACAGCAGTGCTTTTTTACGGTGAACAAGAGTTCGGCTGTGTCCCAAACCGCATACTTATGTACTATAGGCCTGTAGTGGGGATAAATACATGTATATCGGCTACTATATAGATAATAAGTACGTGGGTTTAGACGCAGCCCACGGCTTCAAGCAATTGTCTATTAGCACGTACAGCATGATAAATAATTAACTGCACTTAAAGCGTTTGTTAAAAAATTAAATAAATAAAAAACACCCAAAACTGTATACGGCCCCATAACGAAGACCAACTGTATGTTGATACGTGAAATTCTGGAGGGACGTCGGACGGTGTGGTGCGGTGAGGTAATGACGCGGGCTCTTAATCTGATTATGATCTATAACATGTAAAAGGGGAACATGACAGGAGTATTCTAAAAGTGACTCGTGTAAGCACCTTAATCACATTATCTTACTTACATTAAGGTCAGTTATTAGATTACTGCTGTCCATGTAAACGTAGTCTGTGTGTGTGTGTATGTATGTATATATATATATATATATATATATATATATATATATATATATATATATATATATATATGAGAACAATACATGCAGGAACAAATATATCATTCTTTTATTTTTATGAATTCGATGGGAGGGAGAACTTTTGAGCGTGAATGACAGCTACTTTCTAGCGACCGTTGACCTTTATCTACTTGTCTGTGCTCTAACTCTATTCAGCTATTTAAATTCTCACATATTTAGGAGTTGGCTCTTCTAAACACAAACTTTTGAGAGTTGACAAAAGCCAAGCTCAGGTCTATTTGTTATAATACGTATGTCTTGAACCAGTGTCTCTCAATCACAAACTGTTTGGCAGTCCTAATGTGTTTATATAAAGCATGAAACACTGACCTGGGGATTTGCAGGCAAACGTCTACTTTCCCCTCTCTCTTTGAAACACATCAGCATTCTTGAGGTCTAAGGTCACTGATTTGCCTGGAAACCACTTGTCACTAAAGCGACAGTGGGCAGGAACTCCAAAGGAAAGATAAACAGTGACATCAGTAACCTTTGACCTGTCTGAACAATCTTCCTCAGTGTCTATTGATCCCAGAGATTCTTTTAGCTTGGTGTGCGAGTGTGACAATTCTCATAATGCATTTTTTTTTTTTTTTTTACATGTTTGCCATTTGATGATTGGCTGCTGTGTCCGAACAGAAGAGAATATATGAACTCTTGGATTATTCCTTTAGTCATTTTGAGCCTGTGTACATTTTAGGATAACCCAGCATGTCTCTTTAAACTCCACAACACAGACAGCTGAGAAGTTTGTTTAGAGTTTGAAGGTAAGACCTGTGCTTCAGATATGTTTCACTAATAGTCTCTAATGTTCCTGCCAGGTTCTGACTTATTTATGTGGATCTCGTCTTCCTTCTTTAGCTCTTCCAAGTGAAAAATGAGATCAGTGATTTTGCTGTTTTGGATTTTTGTTGGGACGGCTAACACTTTAGTGCTTCAGCTGAGTAAGTACTGAGAGCAATTACTTAGAGACAAATACATGAAATACACAACAAATATCTGATTTTGTGGTTCCTCTGGTTGTTGTATGCTTGTCTAACTTAAGCAAGACAAAAATGCTTGGATTGTGTCCATTGGAAAATCATTATCTCTCATTCCCAAAGCTTTGATTTAATTTCCCTTGGGTTGCTTTATTCCGTCTTACAGGTCTGAATGCATCAAATCTTCAGCATGTGTCTTTGGAGGGTGAGACCTGGACTGAACGGAGTCCTGATCACCTCCTACAACCTCTAGCAGTTGGGGAAGTAGAACTAAAATGGGAGAAAGAGCCAGGAACCCAGATTACTGTAACGATAAAAGAGACTGATCTTGTACACAATCAGAAAATTGGGGACGCAGAGGAAGAGCAAGGAGAAAACAACGAGGGAAAGCAAGGCCATGAGAAAGTACAGGATATAAGAGTGGCTGAGGAAGAGATACAGGGTGTAGATCAATCCGTAGACACTCCCCTTGCTATTCTCTCTCTTTTTCAGTATTTCTCATCCACCATCATTCCATCTCTGATCACCACACATTGTCCTGCAGACATTACACGGATTAATCCTGTAAAGGACACATCGATGCTAACGACCAACGGAAACAGCACACATGAGAATTCTTCATTGGTTCAGATCAAGAGTTCCGAAGAGAATGTGGATGCTGCTCCCACGTCATTGGTGGCCAGGGCTGGCCCGCCTGCCATTAGCTTGCCCAGAACCTTCAAGCCAAAGACTAAACTTCCAAAAATCAAAGACAAACAGATATTGAAAACAAAGCAAAACAAGCTTCAAACTAAGGAGAAAAAGGGGGAGGAGAAGAGCACCACACCTCTGATAAATGCAAAACAGGTGAAAAAATTAAAACAGGAGAAAGATAAGCTGACAACTGCACAACACTTTCCATATTTTGAAGATCACTACTGCCCACCAGACTGTGCTTGTTACCGGAGGTGTGTCTCAAATACAGTTTTACATACATTGAGTTTAACTTCTGTAATGTCCAGTGATTTTTAAAGTTATGTGTTGTCTTGTTCCTACAGGTTGGTGCAATGTTCAGAAAAAGGATTCGAAAAGGTTCCCTATGGTATTCCATACAATTCCCGCTACATCCTTCTTATGAACAACCGCATCGAGAGCATTCCGCTGAACCTGCTTTCAGAGTACCTTTCTTTGGAGTTCCTGGTGCTGAGCAACAACCGTCTGGTAGACCGTTCCATCGAAGGCGCCTTCAAAGGCATCCAGGCACTAAAGAGGCTGTATTTGGACCGGAACCTACTCCAGAGTGTCCCTGAACTTCCAGCCTCGCTGGAGGAGCTCCGTCTGGATGGGAACAAATTGAAAGGGATGTCCGAGGTGGTCTGGTTTTGCTGCCCTGGCCTGCTCATTCTCAGCTTGAGCAACAACAGTTTAGAATGTATCTCATCGTCGTTCCCTGTTGGAGTTTTGTCTCCACTAAGCAGCCTTCGCACGCTCAGCCTCTCCCACAACCGTCTTACCTCTGTCCCCTTGCAGCTCCCACTTACCCTTCAAGAGCTTTACCTCCGTGGCAACCTCATCCAACGTTTCCAGCCAGGAATTTTTCAGGGCAACGTACAGCTTCAAGTGCTGGACCTCAGTGCCAACAGGCTGACCAACAAGGGTTTGGGCAAGGGTGCACTCATCAATGTCACCCACTTGGAAAGTCTCAACCTAGAAGGGAACTTCTTGAACCAAGTCCCTCGTCATCTTCCACACTCCCTAAAGACCCTTAACTTAGAGGGGAACTCCATCTCGAGCATCAGCAAGGCCACGTTTCTCTCACTTCCACACCTGGAGCACCTTGGCCTGGCCCGCAACAAGATCTCCAAGGTGGTGCCTGGAGCATTTCGGATGCTTCCTTTGTTGCACCAGCTGGATCTTAGCCACAACGTACTTCAGCAGGTCCCACGTCAGCTCCCGGCTTGGCTCGTTTATATTGCGCTCAACCATAACAAGATTCAGATGATTCCACGTGATGCATTCTGCTCAGTCAAAAACTCAGAAGCAGCCAGAAGTCGTCTAGTTAAGGTGCAGCTGGAGCACAACTTGGTAGACTTGGGCAGCCTGGACAGCAAGGCTTTCATCTGCATAAGTGGCTATCAGGTGGTGCACGTTTCCTGAAGTTGCACTTCATAGAAACAAAGCTACATAGGCAGCTTAACTCAAACTTTCAAGTAGGAAAGGCTGCTAAAATACCATAAATGTACCAATTTGCTTCTTTCAATACTGATTCGGTCTTAACCAAATGGATGCAGAAGTACAGGTGACCGTATTCCTTGGGTACCCCCTAACGATGACACAAAAGGTAGCAGCAAGGAGACAAATTCTTTGTTTCAATTCTGTTATTAACATACTTTTGCCGACTTGGCTTCAGTACTTCCGATTGGACGGTTATCTCAAGAGCTGTTTTATTGGTGTATTAGCTCAAGTGAAGTTTATCAGATGGACCCTTGGAGGGATACGGTATCATGTCAACATGCTGTAAATGTGGGCTTTTGGAAAACAAATCAGTCTATAACGGTACACCAGAGAACTAAAAAGTTGACCAGGGCATCTTAAAGTCAGTAATGAAACCGGGCTTGACAAATGGATATTACCTCCTACATCTTCTAACTCAAGATCCTTTGCTTGAACAAGAAGAAAAAGAGTACACAAATATGGATAAATGTTTACTTTTCAACCTATATGTAGGTGTGACATGTTTATTTTTTTTTTATGTTATGTAATTACATTACATCATCCATCCATCCATCCTTCTACCGCTTACTCATTTATCAGGGTCACGGGGAACCTGGAGCCTATCCCAGGGAGCATGGGGCACAAGGCGGGGTACACCCTGGACAGAGTGCCGGTCCATCGCAGGGCACAATCACATACACACTCACACACGCATTCATACACTACGGACACTTTAGACACGCCAATCAGCCTACCATGCATGTCTTTGGACTGGGGGAGGAAACCGGAGTACCCGGAGGAAACCCCCACAGCACGGGTAGAACATGCAAACTCCACACACACATGGCTCGTGCCCCGGACCCTGGAGGTGTGAGGCGAACGTGCTAACCACTAAGCCACCGTGCGCCCCTACATTACATCATGTTTTTATAAAAGTAACTTCTTTCTCATTGGTTAAGGTGTTGGTCTACAGAAGGTCACGAGTTCAAACCCCTGCACTGCCAAGCTTCCATTGTTGTGCCCTTGAGAAAGGCCCTTAACCTTCAATTGCTCAGATTTATGAATGAGATAAATGTAAGCTGCTCTGGATAAAGATCTCTGCCAAATACCGTAAATGTAAATAGTAGTAAACTTTATAAAATAAGCTGCTTGTTATTAAAAAAAAAATTCCCAAGAGATCACAATATCTCAGAAACGTTGATTGTATTTTGACATCATTATTATCATGATATCGATATTGGGGCGGCTGTGGCTCAGTCGGTAGAGCGGGTTGTCCACTAATCCACTAACCGTGGGGTTGGCGGTTCGAATCCCGGCCCGGGTGATCCCATGCCGAAGTGTCCTTGGGCAAGACACTGAACCCTAAGTTGCCCCCAATGGCAAGCTAGCACCTTGCATGGCAGCTCTGCTACCATTGGTGTGTGAGTGTGTCTCATTAGTAAGTTGCTTGTAAATGTAAAGTAAAATGATATTTCTGTAAAGCTGCTTTGAGACAATGTACCATTGTAAAAAGCGCTATACAAATTGATAAATTATTATTATTATATTATATTGTGATATCAGCCAAGCCCTACTGGGTACAATTATTTTCGAGTAAAATCAGATTTCACTGACCGATTTTAAGCACAGTATTCAGAAGAACACGACAAAATACTCATTTATTTCAGAATTGGATAATGACTTGGGATAACAAGGTGAAGACTAGAATTTCACTCCGATACCACGTGTTTAAGCAAGTAAATAAACACCTCACAGTTCCGTCAAGTCAAAAGCAGATCGAGAACATTTCGATTGGGGTGGCCAAGGTGGTCTATAGAGCTAACGTGGGGTGGCCAATAGCAAAGACTTTATGCTTGATTATGTAAATGTGTAAATACTAGGCTTGTAGTATCTTATGTTGCATATTTTACCCAATATTCAAATAAAAGATTTCAATAACAGGGTTATAAATAAATATCGTTTTTTAAATAGTAGTATACAATATCAAAGGTTTCTAGTTTTGTTCGAATTTGTATTTAAATCGCAAATACCCTCACCGGCCACTTTAATAGGAACACACTGTACCCACTGCCTGATCGGTTTCCCCCATTCAGCGATTCAGTTTGGGCGAGCCCGTGCCCAGTGAAGTCTTAGACCCCTGTTCCCTGCTGATCTGATTGGAACCTGATGTGGTCTTCTGCTCTTGTATAATCCATCCAGGATTTTCACATGGGAAGTGGTAGCTCAGTGTCCAGTGTTAGAACATTGGATTTCTGATTGGAAGGCCATGAGTTCAAATCCCAACACCGCCAAGCTGGCACTGCTGGGATCTTGAGCAAGGCCCTTAGCCCTCAACTCCTCAGTTGTATAAATGTGAACTATGTAAGTCACTCTGGATAAGGGCGTCTGCTAAATGTCATAAATGTAAATGACATGAGCATTCTGAGAAGCTTTTCAGCTTGCCGGTTGTACGTAGTGGACATTTGAGTTATCATAGCCTTCCTGCAAGCCCGTACCAGTCAGGTCATTCTTTTCTGGTATTTCTCATCAACAAGGTGTTCCTGTCTGTTGAACCTGAATGGGTTTTTTTTTCCCTTCTTTTTTTTCCACACCGTTATATACTGTATATACTCAAAAAAAATTCAGTAGCTTCTGAAATATTCAGACCAGCCTGTCTGGCACAAACAAGCAAGATCACATGGCTTTCTCATTTTGATGATTCGCAGTTTGATGCCACATGATTGGTTGATTTGAATGTGCAGGTGTTTTCTTATGCAAATTGTTTTCTTATTAAATTAGCCATGGGAAATATATTTGGAAATAAGGTTTTATACAATTTAATAGAGTTCAATTTAATGCCATAAGGCCATATCTTATTATTTAAGATTATTAACTAACAAATGAAAAGTAAACAGAAAACCCTACACCAATTTATGCCTAGATTATGTAGAACACACACACACACACACACACACACATACACATTCACACACATTCACTAAGTGTATATTTGGTCATTATGCTGGCAATATTTAACCGAAAATCTTTTGGTAAAGTTCTATTTCATAATAATAATAATAATAATAATAATAATAATAATAATAATAATAATAATAGTGATTGTAGCATTAAAGACAATAAATCTAACTTTTACACCAACTAACAACAATTATTCAAGATTTTTCTAGGATTATTCGGAGGAACTCGCCAGTTTAAAAAGTGATATTACAAAGAAATTTTGTGAGGTTTATTTATTTTTATTTATTTTTCATTTTATTTTTTTCCCCTTATACAGCTTATTGTCCTTTATAAATATAAAATAAAATTCAATAAAATAATAAACGAAATCTTTGCTTTGTGTCCATTTGCCATCTCATTAGCTAAAGCCCGTCTAGTGTTCCTGTGGACTTGAGTTCAAATGTCTAATAATTAATAATAATAACCAGGCTTGATTTAGGAAAAGGTTTTATAACGGATAATAACATGAGTAAGAAACTAAACAGATAGAATGAGCTGCTTTACTGTATTGAATAGAGCGATTACACAAATCCAGCAGTAGATGGCAGGAGAGCATGGCTTTTTCTTTTTCTTTCTTTCTTTCTTTCTTTCTTTCTTTCTTTCTTTCTTTCTTTCTTATTTATTATTTATTTCCATGGTCATATTCAGTATTAGTGTACAGTCTTAGTAAACACTTTCATAGAAAATATCAATCAATGTTATATTACTGGATGTTTTCAGTTGTTTTGAGAAAAAATCTTAGTGTTTCAGTGCATACAGTGTGAGCAACACACCTTCTATTCTGGACTGCTTTTCGTGTGTGTGTGTGTGTGTGTGTGTATGTGTGTGTTAATAAACTTTCACAAAACAAGAAAATGTTGAGAGAGATTGAATGCAATGCCTAGAGAGAGAGAGAGAGAGAGAGAGAGAGAGAGAGCGAGAGAGAGAGAGAGAGAGAGAGCGAGCAACAGTTTGTGAGTCTGGTGAATCCCATATGTCTTATAGTGAGTTGGAGCTACGTGGCAGTGTGAGACAGCTGTAAAGACAGAGGAGGGAGTGAAAGAATGGCAGAAGGGGAAAGGAGGAGACAGGATAGAGAGAGAGAGTGAGAGAAAGAGAGAGAGAGATATTTGGGTTGAAGGTGAAGAGCTGCTCCAGGGCTTCCCTCTAATCCAGCAGGACCCTGACCACTGTGCTCTCTCTCTCTCTCTGTGTCTCTCTCTCTCTCTCTCTGTTTCTCTCTCTCTCTCTCTGTCTCTCTCTGTTTCTCTCTCTCTCTCTGTCTGTCTCTCTGTGTCTCTCTCTCTCTCTCTCTCTCTCTCTCTCTCTCTTACTCTCTTTCTCTCTGTGTTTCTCTCTCTCTCTGTCTCTGTGTTTCTCTCTCTCTCTCTCTTTCTCTCTGTGTTTCTCTCTCGCTCTCTTTCTCTCTCTCTCTCTTTCTCTCTGTGTTTCGCGCTCTCTCTCACTCACTCACTCACTCACTCACTCACTCTCTTTCTCTCTGTCTCTCTGTCTCTCTCTTTCTTTCTGTCTGTCTGTCTTTCTCTCTCTGTCTTTCTCTCTCTCTGTCTCCCTCTGTGTCTTTCTTTCTCTCTCACTCTCTGTGTTTCTCTCTCTCTGTTTCTCTCTCTTTCTCTCTGTGTTTTGCTCTCTCGCTCTCTCTCTCTCTTTCTCTCTGTGTTTTGCTCTCTCGCTCTCTCTCTCTCTCTTTCTCTCTGTGTTTCTCTCTCTCTCTCTCTCTCTTTCTCTCTCTCTCTCTAATTATTTTCATCACTCAATTCATGGCATGCTTGGACATGTGTTTTGAGCAACATGTAAAAAACTGGATTAATAGGGATGAAAACCATGACCTGGAGGAGAAACTGCTGTATAGACACCCAACCCCAGTTGAGTGTTAGTCAGAATTAAAAAAAAAAAATTCATTCGGGTCAATAGGTACTGGTAAGAGTTCGAGCATCACTCTTCTGGCCGTGCTCTCGTCCTGGTTTCGATCCCGTGAACCATTCCGTCCCATGGTGATTTGGCCGGGTGTGTTCTTTTATTGAATTCAGACCACGTGGACGAGCCGTCCCGAGCTCACATAATGGCTTGTCATAGTTAAAGAATGTCTAAGAGGAAAATGGGAAGAAAAGAGAAAAAAAGAAAAGAGGGGCAGGAAATGAAACCACACCCTCGAACAGAACACCGAACTGAAGGATGAATTTTAACCCTGAGAAAAATATTTCTTCCTTCCTTCCTTCCTTCCTTCCTTCCTTCCTTCCTTCCTTCAGTAAAACGACTAATCCTGCTGTTTTGTGAAGTTTTCCTTCGGTGCACTTCATCCGTATTGTGTCTACTTCTTTTTAGTGCGTGTTTTTAAAATGTACCTTACATATGATATTTAAAAGGCTGCTTTTTTTTCTTCTGAAGGAAATTTTAGCCAAAAAGTGCATGAGGTGTTGCTGTTCCAGGAGCAGAAGTGAGGTGGCGCCTGAGGCAGGGAAGATGAGAGCAAGTCAAACACACACACACACACACTTTTACACACTTTTACACACTTTTACACACAGGAGACAGGACCATGGGAGCCAGACGGACCTCAAGGTTCACACACTCCCTAGTTTGAATACACACACGCACACACACACACATTTGCATGTACATACACACTCATGCTGTGAACTCTGAGATTTCTGGTTCTTAATTTTAACAGTGTTTGGTAATGTGCAGAAATGAGGGATGTACACACATGCACGGTGCACAAACACACAGCATGCACACAAATCTTTATGTATATATGCTTAGTTGCTCTTTATTTTTACACAGACACACACACACACACACACACACATTCTGTATATGTCTGTAGAAAATGAGAGCAGAGGCTCCACAAGGTGGCTTTGCTTTGCAGGACAGGCAGAATGTGCCAGGGGATCACACACACACACACACACACACACACACACACACACACACACACACATGGAACTTGGGACTCATTTATTCATTAACACAAACACATTTGCAAGGACAACAAAAGCTCAAAGACAAACATACGGCACATTTAATCATCATAATTAAAGATTTTATTTATTTTTTAAAAATGAAACTTTCTTCATATGTATTTATCTACGTGTTATTTATCTGTTAAACATGTGATTTATTATTAAGCCATAGCTAAAAATAGTTTTCAGACGTTTTCACATTTTTCTTTGATATAACAGTGTAAATTGTTGCATGATGATAAAATGTAAAAGTAATGCAGATGAAAAGCTTCACAGACTCCAACAGTTTTATAACATTATGTAGTTTTATGTTGTTGTTCTTGAATGTGGGTTTAATAAAAGTTGAATGCACAAGTTTATATATATATATATATATATATATATATATATATATATATATATATATACATA
>JAFFST010047095.1:29985-47485 GCA_022414735.1 Noturus placidus | reverse complement strand
ACTACTACTACTACTACTACTGCTTCTACTACTATTACTATTATTACTATTACTGCTACTACTACTACTACTATTACTACTGTTATTACTACTACTACTATTACTACTACTATTACGGCGGCTACTACTATTACTACTACTACTATTAGGGCTACTACTACTATTACTACTACTATTACTACTACTACTATTACTACTACTGCTACTACTGCTACTATTACTACTACTACTACTACTATTACTACTACTACTACTAGTACTACTACTATTACTACTATTACTACTAGTACTACTATTACTACTACTACAATTACTACTACTACTATCACGGCTACTATTACTACTACTACTATTACTACTACTATTACTACTGCTACTACTACTACTACTACTATTACTACTACTACTACTACTAATCATAATAATAATAATAATAATAATAATAATAATAATAATAAATGACAGTATGTTCCTAGATGTTAATAACTTACTGTATGTTTGCCATTTAACGTCTGAAAACATGTTCATTATTTGTTAATGCAAGTTTATTATTTGAAATACGTGTTAGTAACTTTGCTACTTTGCAGATTTGTTCATCTTAACTTATCTGTTAAACAATATCAGTGAATGGAACCTTAATGCAAAGTGTTAAGGAATAATTTGTAAACGTCCAAGAATAGCAGCAAAACAAGTACAGCTTCTTACTTTTCCCTACTAAAATATAAGTTGGTAATCGATTTCAGGTTTCAGTCAGCCTCTGTTTCAGCTGTTTCAGTAAAAAAAAAAAAAAAAAAAAAAAAAACATTAGGTCAGATAGTATAGAATTTGTTACAGGTCAAAGGTGAACTCGCTCTTGTGCTTCCTGTGAAGTTATTGGAACCTCCCCCCAAGCATTCAGGTGTCCCTTTAAAAAGCTAACATGCGGACTTTACAAGCATTCCAAGTCAGATTTAAACATTTAAACAGGTTTTGTGGTTTATAATAAATTGTTTAACTGAATCTCCACAGGAAGTCTTCACTGCTGGACTTCCTGTTTCCACGGCTCTGATTGACTGTGTAACAGGAGACCACGGGGTGGCTGTATTGTAGAGAGTCTATTTAACACGCAAATGCAGAATCATGAAATGTTGCTCTCACGTTGGCCTGCTGTTCTTTCACTGATGGAGACAATCTGCTCGAGGATGCGATGTTTCCTCTGGAACAGACGTTACCTAAGCAGACTGAATCATGGGCTTGTTTTTCCTCAGTCATTTCGCTGTGGAAGATTCACAAGCTGAGTGAAAAACAGCCCTCTTAACAGTCTGGGTTCATGACGCAGCTTTTTCAAAACACTTTGTTATATGTTCTCCAGCTGAGCTGCATCAGTTTGTAAATTTCACAGGTTTTTGCACAGTTGGTGGTTTACCGCAGTGTGTATACCCTGAGTCATGGTATGATTCCTGTCTCAACCAGTGCTGGAAAAGTGGTGACTTTTTAGACACCTTTAGCGACTTTATTTCAAAACAAAGTCTAGCGACAAATACAGTGATTTTTTAGCTTACATCACATCTGTTGGTTATACGAGGTTCACTTGACCCACCAGCAGCCTGTAAAGCCAGCAACCAATTACTGATCACCATTGTTCCCAAACATCAATGTCTGAGCACTGTTCCTCCCAATGACCAGTCATTCATCACCGTTGCTCTGAATGACCAATCACCGATGACTGTTGTTTGCAACATCCAATCCCCGATCACTGGTGTTCGCAACATCCAATCCCCGATCACTGGTGTTCCCAACATCCAATCCCCGATCACTGGTGTTCGCAACATCCAATCACCGATCGCTGTCGTTCCCAAAATCCAATCACCGATCGCTGTCGTTCCCAAAATCCAATCACCGATCGCTGTCGCTCCCAACATCCAATCACCGTTCACTGTCGCTCCCAACATCCAATCACCGATCACTGTCGCTCCCAACATCCAATCACCGATCACTGTCGTTCCCAACATCCAATCACCGATCACTGTCGGTTGCAACATCCAATCACCGATCACTGTTGTTCCCAACATCCAATCACCGATCACTGTTGTTCCCAACATCCAATCGCCGATCACTGTTGTTCCCAACATCCAATCCCCGATCACTATTGTTCCCAAAATCCAATCCCCGATCACTGTTGGTCCCAACATCCAATCCCCGATCACTGTTGTTCTCAACATCCAATCCCCGATCACTGTTGGTCCCAACATCCAATCCCCGATCACTGTTGTTCCCAACATCCAATCACCGATCACTGTTGTTCCCAACATCCAATCACCGATCACTGTTGGTCCCAACATCCAATCACCGATCACTGTTGGTCCCAACATCCAATCACCGATCACTGTTGGTCCCAACATCCAATCCCCGATCACTGTTGGTCCCAACATCCAATCCCCGATCACTGTTGTTCTCAACATCCAATCCCCGATCACTGTTGGCCCCAACATCCAATCCCCGATCACTGTTGCTCCCAACATCCAATCCCCGATCACTGTTGTTCGCAACATCCAATCCCCGATCACTGTTGTTCCCAACATCCAATCCCCGATCACTGTTGTTCCCAACATCCAATCCCCGATCACTGTTGGTCCCAACATCCAATCTTTTTGAGCCTGCAAAATCTACTTTTGCCTAAAAAGACCTAGCAAGACTTATCTCAGCCGGATGCTGAGGTCATCAAATGAGAGCTGCTGATTTTATGGTGAACATGTCTCATCAGTTCAGGTTACACTATGTGTCTGTCTGTACGAGAGAGTTGGAGATGGTTTTTCTTCTTATGATGAACAGGAGGTGGATCTTGTTCAGACACAATTATTCTTTTATAGGAAGCCAAGAGGGATGTGTGTGTTTGTGTGTGTGTGTGTGTGTGTTTGGTGTTTTGGCTGTCTGTCTGGATGGTGATTGTCATGCTATAATGATTACTGTACCTTCTTGCCTCGTCTCTGTAAAACAACAGAGCACAAAAAATACTCAGAACTTTCATTCCAACAAATTGTAAAACTCATGGAAATAATTTTAAATGAGTATTTTCTTTAAATATGTGTGGCAAAAATATTGGCACCCCAAGATATATTTTTTTTTAAACATCTATAAGGCATTAGTGACTATTAACCAGCCACTTCTTATTATATTGCTTAGCAGCCAGAGCTTACTTTTAATCAGACTACATTGCATGGTGGATGAACCGTCAGTTTTTAATACTCTTTGAATAGAGTATATAGTTAAGACTAACCAGAAATCATTGCAGTAACTAAAATCAGTGTCAGTGTCTGGTTTTGAAGCCTGTTAATATCGGGAGGTCTGAAGTGAAGACAGTAAGTACCAGGATGTTTTGTCCACAACTCCTGGTTGACTCTGCCATGATGTTAAATGATTGCAGGAAACAAAATCAATGTCAATTTTTGGATTTGAGCCCTGTTGAAATCCTGTGGTCTAAATTGAACGTACTCGGATACTTTATATGCCCAAGTCCTGATTGGCTCTGCCAGGAGGTTAATTCTTAGAAGACGGAAATGATTACAGGACACATAACATGTCCAGATTTAGGGTTAGATATTCTATCCAAATCACTTGGTTGCCTCTGCCATGTGGTTAAAACTTGCAAGACAGAAATGGTTGCAGGACACAAACACACAAAATAAGTTAATTTAAACCTCATTAAAACCACGAGGTCTTAATTGAAGAGTGTCAGTACCAGTATATTTTATCCAAACACTTGGTTTCCTCTACAATGTGGTTAAGACTTGATCTTAAGAAATGAAGTTCACCAAGGTTAAGAAATATTCGCAGGACACAAAATCAATCTTAGTTTCTTGATAGAGCTTTCAATTTCCTTATTAGCGCCATGTGGTCTGAATTAAAATGAGCATTCGCATGTACCTGCACAAACCTAACAATATATGTAAGGCAGCTTCCGCATGGAGGACGATCCTTTACGAGTGTCGGTAAATTGTTTAGACATTACCAGAAATGATCCAAAGTTATGATTCTCTCTAGAAGAGGTTTGACCAAATATGAATCCTAAGAGTGCCGATCATTTTGAAAACAAGTGTTTCGCAGCAAACTGGAGGGTGCCAATAATTTTGTAAAAACAAAAGAACTTGTACATGATTAAATGCGTCCAACGTGTTTGTTCTTTATTAGTTTCAGATTTCGATGATGACTTCTTTAGGCTGCTTCCTCACGCCGAAACCTCCAGCCAACGGTACCTCACCACGCTTACCCAGACGAGAGTAGAGGAAAAGGGATAGAAAGAAGAGCAAAAGCAGATGTTTCAAATATGCGTCAAAAGAAAACAACATGAAGACTCCCAACCACGATGGAACGAGGAGAAAAGCCAAGAGTGTGCTTGTGTAAGAAAGCAATCCATCATTTCACACACTGCACTTAGCGTTAGCAGGTAAAGAGGAGAGCGCTTCATCACCTTCTGCTGCACAGCAGCTGGGTTAGGAGGGATAGAGCCAATTGTAGATGAATGACCTTGAACGCACAGACATGCATGCGCACACACACACACACACACACACACCGTCACCCCACTAAACTCACAGACACGTGTACATGCACAAAGACATACAGCTGAGAGATGGAGGATGATGGGGAGATGAATCTGTGGGTTAAATCAACTAGCACTTTTGTGGTTGGAACCATCAAATTGGCAGGTGTCACAGAGAGAACGTGGACACATGCACATGAACACACACACACACACACACACACACACACACAAACACACACACAAAAACTCTGATAGTTGAAATGCTTGTAATTATGTCCTGAAATGGACACTGAAAAAGCAAAATTCTGAATTGACTTTATATATATATGTGTGTATATATATGTGTGTGTGTGTGTGTGTGTGTGTGTGTGTGTGTGTGTATGTAAGTATATAGAGTTACATTCATGAATTAATCCTTTTGTTATTATTTCTTAAGCAAAGGACAAGGAAATGAACATCCTTTTGGATGACAGAATACACTGATTATCATATTTTAACAGCCCTGTAATCTGTTCCGTTCTCTCGCCTTCTCATCTGTGCGCTCTACTCAGATCACCTTCTCAGAGTCAAAGCTTGATCGTTCACAGATCGTTAACCAATTGAGCGTCACAGAATCTCCGCTGTAACTCAGCGGCGTAGAGTCTTATTTAATTAAGGGTTTGGAGACTCCAAAAAGGATTCTGGTTTGGAACAATAGGAAAACAATCTATTTTATGGTTTTATATAAGAACATTTTAAGGAGATTAAAGGACAACCGGAGAACCCTTAAGGGTTCTAGATTGGGCCTTTTTTCTAAGAGTGTATTTAGCCTTTATGAATATTTTATACTGGCATTTATTCCAACATATGGCTACATTATATTGACATAAGCCTTTTATGAACATTTAATAACACCTCTTGTTCCGACACAACCTTTACGTACACCCTTTATGAACATTTAATAACACCTCTTGTTCCAACACGACGCCTACGTAAGCCCTTTATGAACATTTAATAACACCTCTTGTTCCGACACGACGCCTACGTAAGCCCTTTATGAACATTTAATAACACCTCTTGTTCCAACACGACCCCTACGTAAGCCCTTTATGAACATTTAATAACAGCTCTTGTTCCGACACGACCCCTACATAAGCCCTTTATGAACATTTAATAACACCTCTTGTTCCAACACGACCCCTACCTAAGCCCTTTATGAACATTTAATAACACCTCTTGTTCCGGCACGACCCCTACGTAAGCCCTTTATGAACATTTATTAACAACTCTTGTCCCAACACGACCCCTACGTAAGCCCTTTATGAAAATTTAATAACACCTCTTGTTCCGACACAACCCCTACGTACGCCCTTTATGAACATTTAATAACACCTCTTGTTCCGACACGACCCCTACGTAAGCCCTTTATGAACATTTAATAACACCTCTTGTTCCGACACGACGCCTACGTATGCCCTTTATGAACATTTAATAACACCTCTTGTTCCGACACGACCCCTACGTACGCCCTTTATGAACATTTAATAACAGCTCTTGTTCCAACACAATGCCTACGTAAGCCCTTTATAAACATTTATAGCAGCTTATTTTCCAACACAGACTTTTTGCTACATGGTATACTTTCTCTGACCCTCAATTAGAGTGACTCTAGATTTGATGTCCTTGTATAAGCTCTTACTACAGCAATGGCTAAGTATGACCAACTGACGTTCTGACCAATCAAAATCAAGTATATGTGGTATACATTGCTTTTTTCGTGAGTATATGAGGTGTGTATTCATGTTCAAGTACTGAAACACTGTGAAATTACTACACACTGAAAATCAGTTCTCTCTCTCCAGCGAGAGCAGACGCACGCGGAGGCCACCGTCTTTGCTGTGTTTCTAATCAGTCCAGTTTCCCGACTCGACTTGTCTCCGGTCTTCAGGAATTTTGGCAAAATGTCTAATTTCCAAGCAGTAAAGAACTCTTAACATTGATGTCATGGAACTTTGTAGGACGATGGGAAATGTTAGGTGGAGGTCACGTAAAAACAGTGCAAAGATCTTTTGTACCTTGGAGAGACTGAGATACAGAATTGATTCAGTTCATCTGCACATTTGATGGCTTCTCGTGTCTCAAAACAAAAAAAAAAAAAAGTCACAGAGACGAGAAGTTCAGTCACCAAACAAGCTTCCCTAGATTCATAAAAACAAAAATCAAGTCTCTGCTAACACTGGAGATTAGACGACTCTTGGCACCCCAAATAAATAGATACAAAGAAGGAGCGTGTAGTAGATCTCTCTCTCTCTCTCTCTCTCTCTCTCTCTCACACACACACACACGCACACACACACACTTTAGTTTTAGATAAATACAAGTCAAGAAATGGCGGGATTCCCAGACCTCACACATACAAAGAAAGTGTTTCGCCTGACAATCAGTGTTACCAGGGACTCTGAACAGCCATCAGAGAGACACACACACACTCACTATGCTATTGAACGGATGAAGTAAAAAGATGGCTGACCTTTTATTTGGCTGAGTTCTGGGCTTCTGCCTGCTGGAAAGGCCACCATTTCATTGGGTGGAGCTCTGCCTTAAAAAAGTTTGTAATCCTTATGTACAGAAAACATCGAAGTTTTTCGTTCTCGCAGAGATAAACACATTAAAAAGACGAGCACATGCATATGCAAAAGCACAACCTTTTTTTTTATCATAGGCAATAACGATGTTCTTTGATTTGATGTTGGCTAAAGAGATACTAGGTCAGGCTCTTATTATCTCAAAACTGGATTACTGCAACTCACTACTCTCGAGCCTCCCAGCCAGCTCCATCAAACCCCTTAAGATGATTCAGAATGCTGCAACATGCCTCGTCTTCAACCAGCCCAAGAGAACCAATGTCACACCCCTCTTCATCTCCCTCCACTGGTTTCCTGTATCTTCCCACATCAAATTCAAGGCCTTGATGCTCACCTATAAGACCTTGTCTGGAACAGCACCCTCCTACCTCAACTCTCTCCTGAAGGCTTACGTTCCCTCATGCAATCTGCAATCAATCAACGACCGACACTTAGCAGTACCTATTCATATTCTTGCGAAATTCCCCTGTTTTGTATTTCAGACCTGTAGTGTGTCATGGTGTCACGTAGGTGGAGGAGGCAGGAATTAATTGCAGGAGAAGATATTTATTCAAAAGAAAAACACAACAGAAACAAAAACACAGGTCTATAACCTGAAACAAGGAAGCTCTGGTCAAAACAGATACAAGACATGAAGCATCTAGTGCTAGCGCTAACAAACTTCCCAACATGACTAGAAATACCCTAGTACACTGACAAACAACCACATACTTGAAACAACAAATAACGTGCACCGTGAGCTCTAACTCAGGGTTCTAAATAGGGAAGATAATTAAGGCAAAACACAAACACCTGTGGCAAATCATGATTACTTCAGACCGTGAACCTAAACCAAAACAAAGAAGTCACATGATCCAGCAACGGTCGTGCTGTGACACCATCTGCTGGTCGAGGCGTAACAGAACCCCCCCCCAAAGGTGCTTGTCCCCAAGCAACGAACGCAAACCCCCCTCCAATGAGTCCCGGACCCCTGGGCAGAATCTCCCCTTGCTGCCACAGGAACAGAGGCGGGCTCTGCCGGGCAGCAGGTGGCTGGAACACCACCCCCACTGGTGTTGAAGGTCGGGGTGCTCAGGAACCCCGGAAGCCAGCTCAGGAACGCAGGATGCCAGCATGGGAATGCAGGACGCCGGCTCGGGAGCGCAGTATGCCGCCTGCTGTGCCATCTGTGGCGCCATCTGCTGGTCGAGGCGTGACACATGGCTGTATTATGCGACGTTCCCTGGGATTAGTTTCAGTTAAATGAAAGACTAAAACTCAGAAACGGCCCTGTTAAAGAGGCCAGAAAGTGACTTTTCACCAAGCAAATACGTGAGTAGTCTGAAAAGGTAACGATCGGGACATGGTTTTTCATGCAGTTTACATCATCGTGGTGAAAAGGTAGATGTTTACTAAGATTCTTCTACCAATTCAGAATGCTATAATGGTAGATCTGGTATAATTCAGAATTCATTGTTCAATCAATGTTGGCGAGTCGTCCTGGCCCAGCTGCAGCAAAACAGACCCAAACCATGATACTACCACCACCATGTTTCACAGATGGGATATGGTTCTTCTGCTAAAAAGTAGTGCTTTTCCTTTCCCCCAATATAACACCTCATTTAAACCAAAAAAACGTTTTACTTTGGTCTCATCCATCCACAAAACATTTGTGATCTTTAGCAAACTGCAGATGAGGAGCAATGTTCTTTTTGGAGAAGAGCATTGGTTTTCTCCTTGCAACACTGTGATGCACACCATTGTTGTTCAGTGTTCTCCTGATGGTGGACTCATGAACATTAACATTAGCCAATGTGAGAGAGTCCCTTTAGTTGCTTAGAAGTTACCCTGGGTTCTTTTGTGACCTCGTGGACTATTACATGTCTTGCTCTTGGAGTGATCTCTGTTGGTCTCCACTCCAGAGGAGGGGAACAATGGTCTTAAAATTGATCTTGATCAAAAAATCTGATGGTATTTAAGGACATATTTATCCAGAAACATAGAAAAAACGTTCAAGCACCACTATATTACATTTAATGTTGTGTAATTTTCCTCACCAGCCTCCCTTTTTCCCTCTCTCCTGAAGTTCATAAGATGAAAAAAAAAGAAAAATACAGCTTGTCACATTACTAATGAACTGCAAAAAGGCTAAACTCCTCCATCCTGAAGATCTCAGAAAACATCAGATGAATATACAGCTTTAACCTCTGACCTTTACAACGCACTGACACTGGAGACTGCGTCCATAAATGTAAAGTAACTTCACCATATCTATGATTTTTTAAAATCCGCTTATGTAGAGCATCCATCATACAAGTCCTTGCGTATGAGCTGTTACTTTAGAAACGATAACATATTAGAATGTGCTGCGGTCCAACCAGATTAGAGAATTCAAAACGTGCACGTTTGGTTGTACTTTAACATGAACCCTGTCTTGTGTGTTCTGGTGGGTTGTGGTACTTTAAAGACAGGATTGATTTGACGACTGCGATGATTCCTTGAAGTTTGGTGGAGTTTAGGCTTGACTGTGCCAGTGGTGAAAGTATAGAGCAGCTGTCTCGCTCGTTGCTGTGGTTAACCCTGTGGTCTGGGATGAAAGGTCCGAGAAGAACAACTCACGATGTATGAGCGAGAGCTGACCTTTTTTGTGTGTGTGTCTACACACTGGAAAAAGCAGAGAAAAGTTTGTGATAAAGATCAGGAGGAATGCTTAGCCTGGTAACAATAAGCTGATGGGAATGCTGATTTGATGCTGGTTTGCAGTAAATGATGGCGAAAAAGGGAACGTGTGCACACCACGAGAGCACTCAGCAGGTTGAGTTGAATGTTGGTTTTAGCGTGTAAATGAAAGCATGAGCTCAGTTTCGCACCACCAGCCCACTTTGCTTGCTCAGTGCAGAATCCTACACGTGCTAGGTTTGAGAGTCATAGTAGAAGAAACCGAGCGATTCGGGACAGCATGTTCTCCTTTCTGCCTTGGAATGGAGTGTTTATCAGTACATAATCCTTAGTGTACTCAAGTCAGGACACCAGGATGGAGACTGTGCTTCTCCCCCCTTTTCCTTTTCACTGGCCCTCTCTGTTCTGACTCAATATTCAAGCATTCCTCAAACGTTGCCTAGTTCTTGTCTTTAAAAAAATAGAGGAAGTGCATGGATTTCTGAGCGTTACACAATCAGATATTTCAGGGTGGGGGCATCTGCTTTTATTGTTATTAGTATTTTTTTTTTTCCAGAGCGGTCTCACAAGAGGACCGTTTTTGGAAATTTCAGATGTTCCTGCACAAACTGATTAATCTCTACAGATGTTTTTGGCTTGAATTCTGACTGCAGGTGCTGAATGAGAATGAGATAAAACACAAGATTGTCTATACTTGTCATACTATACATACACACACACAACAAACAAAAAATTGTTTCACGTCCTCATTTATCACGATGGACGTGAAACAATTTTTTGTTTGTTTTTGGGGTTTTTCTGAACTTTCCCCCTTTTCCTCACTAATTTGGTCACCGGCCAGTTCCCACCCACCATCCCACTCCCCTATCATACCAACCAGGAAGGCCGAAGACTAACATGTGTTTCCTGTGAGTACCTAGCCAATCACATGTTTTCTGCATCACAGAGCAGTGTAAGACTCTTGGAGGAAAGTGCTATCTACCATCTTCTGCATACAGTCGTGCTTGAAAGTTTGTGAACCCTTTCGAATTTTCTATATTTCTGGATAAACATGACCTAAAACATCATCGGATTTTCACACAAGTCATAAAAGTAGACAAAGAGAACACAGTTAAACAAACGAGACAAACTTATTACACTTGGTCATTTATTTATTGAGGATAATGATCCAATACTACAGATGGTAAATGGTAAATGGCACACTTATATAGCGCTTTTATCCAAAGCGCTTTACACTGTCTCATTCACACACACACACACACACCAATGGTAGCAGAGCTGCCGTGCAAGGCGTTAACTTGCCATCGGGGGCAACTTGGGGTTCAGTGTCTTGCCCAAGGACACTTCGGTATGTGGAGTCACATGGCCCAGGAATTGAACCGCCAACCCTACGATTAGTGGACAACCCAAATGAGCCACAGCCACCCCAGAACTGTGAGCGGTAAAAGTATGTGAACGTCTAGGATTAGCAGTTTAATTCTGAAGGTGAAATTGGAGTCGGGTGTTTTCAATCAACAATCAGGCGTGAGTGAGCGAGCGCCCTGTTTTATTTAAAGAACAGGGATCTGTCAGAGTCTGATCTTCACAACACGTCTTTGTGGAAGTCAATCACAGCATGAACAAAGGAGATGTCTGTCGGAGCTCATCAGGTTGTAAGGTCACAAAGCCATCTCTAAAGAGTGTCAAAAATATTGTTTTTAAGTTTGGTTTGGCTTACAAAAACATTTACACACAACTTTTATTAAAGGTTGATAAATGAGGCGTATTGAACAAGGGCTCCAGACATACCTGATGCTCATAATGCTTCTCTAAAGACATATTTTCCAGTCTGATTAGTATGTATCCAAGGAAAATCCGACACGCTTCCAAAGAAAACTCGCTCGTACTCTCACACACCCTTCCTTTCAACAGACAAAGAAACACAACAAAACCTCGTCTCCCCTTCACATACAGTTCCTCGTGATCATAGGCATCGGTTTTACTTTTACACTCCCTCCAAGACATCTCTCGTGCCCCTTTAACATCGAAGAATTTTTTTTTAATTACGTTCCTCGAGCGCAATCGATTGAAATGACTGAAAATGCAGCAGAGAATCTTAGCAACTTAATTGAACTAATGTGTGCTACGGCTCCTGTGCGGTACTATATTTTAGTGATTTACCTCACTCTCATGTAGTGTTGTTGCCTTTTGTGCATCTCACAGGTGCTGTGGTTGAGATGGCACTCGTTATATAGTTGACTCAGATGAGCGCGTTTACCTAGCGGCGAGAGGATTGCCAGGTCTGCATATATAACAAGCCACTGTTATTCAAAACAAGCACAAAGTCAATGTTCATTAAAACCAGGTCAGTACCAAAATCTGGATTATTCTTTTAATAGGCATTTCTTAGTGAAAACAGCATATTTGGTCAATTTGCTGAGAAATCATTGATCCATGTTCAGTAAGCACTTTATTCTGATATGGTCATATTGGATCCAGAGTCTATCCAAGGAACAGTGGGTGAGAGGCAGGAATAAACCCCATATGGGACAGCGGCCCATCACAGGGCACCACATACACACGCTCACACATTCATTCACACCTAGGGGCAGTTAAAACGTGGGAGAAAACACACATGGACTTGCACATGCACTTGAGGAGAGCATTAGGAAATGTGTTTTATGTTTACATTTGCCTCACACCGCTGGGGTTGGGGTCCGGATTCCACCTCCACCCATGTTTGTGGAGCTTACATGTTCTCCTCGTACTTCAGGGCTTTCCTCGGGGTACTCCAGTTTACTCCAACAGTCCAAAGATATTATAGTCTGATTGGCATTTCCAAATTGTCCATAGTTTGTGAACGGGTGTGTGATTGTGTACTGCAGTGGGTTGACACCCTGTCCAGGGTGTCTATCGCCTTGTACCTTGAGCTCCCTAGGATAGGCTCCATACTCCCTGTGTAGGATAAGTGCTACGGAATAAGGATGGATGGACAGGTTATTGCACACTAGCATAGGTTTCTAAATGACTTAAAACACATTCTCCATCCAAGTCAGGTACAAAACAGACTTTTATTACGGCAGTACACTTCGAAATCACTTCGAACTCTTTATACACTTGGTGCGCTGTTATGGATGGTGTATCATTCGGGGTGTACCGTATGTCTGCATTAACAGGTTCTGGATCCACTGAGATCCTGTACAGGATAAAGCATTCACTGAAGATGAATGAAGCTCATACTAATGGTGTAACAATCGGACCATGTGGATCGGATGCATCGATTTAAAAGGCAAATGAATTGAAATGAATCAAGGCAATGGATTCATTTGTATTATTGGGAAAGAAAAAGTAAACAGAGGTGGAAATTGTGGTGGAAATCTGACATTCAGTGTAATGTGTACTAACACAGAAGCAGCTGTTCTTCATGATGTAATCAGACTGTCAACAAGAACAGTAAGAAAGATCAAATACACACGGTGAGAGTATTTATTGTATGAAATTGCCATGCATGTCTTCTAATCATTGGATGCACGGTGGCTTAGTGGTTAGTATGTTTGCCTTACATGCCAGGAGTTGACAAGTTTTAGAGGTTTCCTCCCCCAGTCCTAAGATATATTCTAGTCTGATTGGCATTTCCAAATTGTCTGCAGTGTGTGATGGTGCCATGCGATGGGTTGACATCCTGACTAGAGCGTCCCCCGTGTTCCCTGGGATAGCCTCCAGGCTTCCCCACAACCTTGAGTAGGTTAAGCGATATGGAACTAAACATAAACACAGAGAAAAATAAAAATGTAGAAGAACCGCATGTATAATCACTTGTGTTGATGACTGTAAAACTGTATAATGGTGAAGGATAGAGGAAGGCGAGACTAAACAAGTGGAGTGTGTCATCAACCACAATCTTGACATTGTAATGATTTTTTCCATCATTATTTGGTTAGAGAGAGTATAACATGTGGTCATGTGGTGTAGACAAAAAAAAAAAATCTTGAAGAAGAAAAGAAAAAGAAAATGTGACCAAGGAATCGGTTTAGGTGAGAATTTTTTTTAAATGTCTATTGTTAATTTTGGTAAATGAACCGATGTGAGAAATGATTTTATTTTATAGGGTCAAGGCATCGGCTCAGTGATTAGCACATATGCCTTGTACCTCAGGGGTTAGGGGTTTACATGTTCTCTTTGTGATTCGGGGCTTTCCTCAGGTACTCCGGGTTCCTACCCCAGTCCAAAGACATGCGCAGTATGCTGATTGGCCTTTCCAAATTGTCTGAAGTGTGTGAGTGTGTGTGCCAGTGTGTTCGCCCTGCGATGGGTTGGCACCTTGTCCAGTGTATCCCACGCCTTGGGCCCCGAGTTCCCTGCAACCCGGTATACCGTTCATGTCCTGCATGTTCTGAATTGTTATTACTAAAGATTAAGAAGATTGGATCGGTTGTACTGTTTTTGGAATACTTGATGCGGCTGATCCTCACCCAGACGCTACCTCCAGTGGCCCCCAGGTAAGCTGAGTTTGAGATCCCTGCTGTATAGGATAAGCGGTGCAGAAAAAGTACGGATGGACTTGTGCGGTGTATGAGTAACTCATTTACAGGGTCGCAGATTTCGCTGTCTTTATTTGATTGCAGTGGCATGCTGTTGGAGAAAATAATCAGATCCGGGCTGATGTGACGAAGCGGTGACACCGGTATCACCTTGAAGTTCATTATTTGTATATAACAGCACATCCTAAAGTGTTTTAATCCTCGTATATTAGAAAATTTTTTTTTAAGAACATGTCATAGTTTTATCCACTTTATACATCGATAAAACTAGTCAGTTCCTGGTTTCACTTTGCCTAGAGAGTCTGTAAAAATATATGTTTGGATAAAGAGACAACTCGTGTAAAATTCATGTAAGGTAGTAGAGCGGGTTGTCCACTAATCGTAGGGTTGGAGGTTCGATTACCGGCCCACGTGACTCCACATACCGAAGTGTCCTTGGGAAAGACACTGAACCCCAAGTTTCTCCCGATGGAAAGTTAGCACCTTGCATGGCAGCTCTGCTCCCATTAGTGTGTGTGTGAATGGGTGAATGAGACACAGTGTAAAGCGCTTTGGATAAAAGCGCTATATAAGTGCGCCAATCTTACCATTTAAAAACAAAATTTGACATAAAAACAGTTCAAATTGCCATCTGGTATATATATTACTATTCTGGTCTGTTTTGTATTATTAATGTTTCTGCTTGGAATGTATCTCATATCCACCCTGTGATTTCACGTTTTTTTTTTTCATTGCAGAAAGACTAATACTTGAAATATTGATATCGCACAGATGTCCACTCAACTTGGGCACTCTCTCTCACACACACGCACACACACCAACATGCGCTTACACTCTACTGAAGTCTTTTGCAACAAATTGGCAACAATGTCGCACTGAAATGGCAATGAATTTCCTACTGGGTGAATTTTTCATCTGAACAGTTTCTTGCGCCCGGTTCTGTGTAAGAGGTGTAACTCGTTTTTATGAGTTTAAGACGTTCAAGCAAAGGTAAAGAGCTGGCAGTGCTGTTTGGTGAGAGCAATAAATTAAAACCAGACTGAACCAGACGGTCCAATTAGTTATAGATGGAAAAAAAAAATGTCCTCAGACATGGACTGCTTTGTCTGAATGTAACAACCACTAATGTAAACCAAGGTGCAATCAAATATTTTCCTCCTATTACACAAACTAAGATATAGACAAGATGTTCTATGCCTGGAAGCACTAAGTTAAGACTTACGTGAAGTTCTGGCTCTAGTTAAAGACATCGGATTTTGATTAAAGGCCTATAATGTTGCAGCCTGAGGTTCTTTACTAGGCCAGTGGTGAGTCTTTCAAACCAACACAAGGACATTAAAAGTTATGCATGGACAACAAAGTCCAGCTCGAAGGCCTAATAATTATTCACATGCTGAGGGGAAAAGGATATGAAGGATATAAAATCCACTTCACACAGTTCATGAAGCCGTGACACGCTGTGTACGGAAACAGGTGGAATTGAAACACTTGGCGCTATTGTTGAGAACCCAGAACCCTTTAAGCCTTGTGTTCTGTTTGATACATAACAATAGATGTACTCTTCACGAGTCAAATTGAGTTTGGGCAGCTGAGACGGATAATAATCATGATATTTGTTACATCTATGAATCTGCTATAGGAGATAATGTCTTTCTAACAATGAGGACCGAGGTGTTTGGACACAAACGCAGGCTTCATAGATGAATTTGAGATGTTTATGAATCTTCCAGTGAGACACAGCTCTCATCAATACTACTGTCGTGTAGATAAATGCACAAATACTTCAAGGAAACATGTGTATAGGGCACCGAGAAAGAAACGGCTTTGTGCTATTCATCAGGACGAGACATTTTAAGATGCAGCGTGGACATCTACAGTGCTGTGAAAAATATTGGTGGGGTTCTTCTGTTTTTGGGCATATCTCGTACCAAAAGGTTTTCAATTTTTTTTGTTTGAAGTACAACATAAAACAAAGGCAACCTGAGTAGACACGATACATTTCCATTTATCCATCCATCCTCTACCGCTTACTCCTTTATCAGGGTCACGGGGAACCTGGAGTCTATCCCAGGAGGCATTGGGCACAAGGCAGGGTACACTCTGGACAGAGTGCCAGTCCATCACAGGGCACAGTCACAAACACACTCACACACCCATTCATACACTACGGACACTTTAGACACGCCAATCAGCCTACCACACGTGTCTTTGGACTGGGGGATGAAACCGGAGAACCCGGAGGGAACCCCTGACACACGGGGAGAACATGCAAACTCCACCCACACATGACCCTGGCAAGACTCGAGCTCCGGACCCTGGAGGTGTGAGGCGGAACGTGCTAACCTCTAAGCCACCGGGTGCACATAATACAGTTTTTATTTGTAATTTTTTTTATTATTATTGGAGCAAAAAAAAAAAAAAAAAAAGCTTCTCCAACACCTGTCACCCATGTGAAAAACTAATTTCCGCCTTAAACTTTAAATCTGGTTGTGCCACCTTTAACCGAAATAACTGCAACTAAGCGCTTCTGATAACCGGAGATCTGATTTCTGGTACAGAGCAGAATTCATGTTCCTCTCAATTACTGCAAGTTCTCCAGGCCCCGAAGCAGCAACGCATCCCCACACCTTCACACCTCCTCCACCATGCTGGACCGTAGCTATGATGATCTTTTAGTGGAATTCTGTGTTTGATTTACTCCAGATGTAACAGGATCCCTGTCTTCCAAACTTTCAGCTCATCAGTCCACAGCATATTCTCCCAAAAGGTCTTTTGTGACTTCCTGGGTGAGTCGTCACTGTGCTCTCGGAGGAATTTTGATAGGTCAGACACTCTGGGAAGGTTCACTTGTGTGCTAACATTATCTTTTAAAAACGATATTTTGTGTTTACTCGGGTTGCCTTTGTTTTTATCTTAGATTTTGTTTTCATTTAAGAAACAATTTAGTATGAGAAATCAGGATGGGAACAAATACTTTTGTGGTTTTGATGAGGCTCTGGATGAGACATAGCATAGGAGTGTAAATATCCATCCATCCATCTTCAACCGCTTATCCGTAATCGGGTCACGGGGGTAGCAGCTCCAGCAAGGAACCCTAAACTTCCTTTTCCTGAGCAACATTAACCAGCTCTGACTGGGGGATCCCAAGGCGTTCCCAGGTCAGTGTGGAAATATAG
>JAFFST010047095.1:19390-29965 GCA_022414735.1 Noturus placidus | reverse complement strand
CTTGCCAGGTGCCCGAACCACCTCAACTGACTCCTTTCAACGCAAAGGAGCAGCGGCTCTACTCTGAGTTCCTCTCGGATAGCCGAGCTTCTCACCCTATCCCTAAGGGAGAGGCCAGCCACCCTCCTGAGAAAACCCATTTCGGCCGCTTGTACCCGCGATCTAGTTCTTTCGGTCATTACCCAACCTTCATGACCATAGGTGAGGGTAGGAATGAAAAGGAGTGTAAATAAGTAGCGTGAATTCACTTTTTATAGCAGATTCACGAAAAAAATCACGGTTTCTTTTTTCATGCCCAATAGAAATGATTCATGTTGAAAAAAATGACTATGGCTTTAGATGACCCAAAGAGAAGACTGATGAAGTTAATGATGAAGTTTGAAATCGGGGTGAACTCGGGGTGTGTTTGATTAGGCGTAATCCCAAAATCAGTGCCATAGTCGGTAGGTCAGGTTACAAGCAGGCAGCATCAAAAGTGGCAAATTCATATTCATATAACAAACAAAAACAAAAAACCAGTGCACGGTCAAAACTAGGAATCATGGGAATACAGATAGGAATTTACAGTCCTCTCTGAAAGTATTGTAATGGCAAGTCCAATTCTTTTGTTTTTGCTATACACTGAATACAACTGTTGTTGTTTTCCTCGGCCGACCTGTTCCACGTCTGGTTGTTAGTACACCAGTTCTTCCCTTTTCGGGACATTGCAAATGCTTGTATTGGCTATGCCCAATGCTTGTCCATTGGCTCTGATAGATTTCCCCTCTTTCCTCATCTTTAAAAAAAAGGTTGCTTCTCTCCCATAGACAGCTCTTTGGTCTTCATGTTGGTTTATCCTTTTTAACAACAAATGCATTCTTCGGAGCTATTAATGAAATTTTAAGGGCCGGCTGTGTCTCAGCTGGTAGAGCGGGTTGTCCACTAATCGTAGGGTTGGTGGTTCGATTCCTGGCCCATGTGACTCCACATGTTGAAGTGTCCTTGGGCAAGACACTGAACCCCAAGTTACCCACGATGGCAAATGGCAGCTCTGCTACCATTGGTGTGTGAGTGTGTGTGTGAATGGGTGAATGAGACACAGTGTAAAGCGCTTTAGATAAAAGCGCTATATAAGTGCGCCATTTACCATTAATGAGCTTAATACTAGACATTCAGAGCTATTAATTCAAGATACACCTCTCAGTCACATGTTCCAGTATGAACCACTTGATCGCTTGAAAAAAAAATGTGTGGGTTTAAACAAAAGCTGCCATGTTCTAAGTTTTTTAACACATCTAGAAACAAATAAATAAATAAATAAATAAATATGAGGATAGGAAAGCCGAAATTCTGATCCGCCATCTCATATTCATCATTTGATCTTGAATACAAAGGTCTTCGATGTGCAGTGAAAATAATAGAGTTGGCCTTGCCGTTCCAATACTTTTGGAGAGGACCGTAGGAGTACAAAATGAATGATAAGATTTTATATACAGAAACAAAGACAAATGAAGGCATTAATAGACAAACTAATCAAGAACTAATACAAAAACAGGTGCACACAGTTAGATAATAAGATGATGTGATGAAATAGGATCTGGAGACAAGGTCAAAACAGAAACCGACGTGGGACTTGTCGCCATGGGAACCGTCGACAGACTGACTGTTATGGGTTTCTGCTTGAAGCTGATCGTCATTAAATCTCGGTGCTTTTATTTGTTTTGACATGTGCCTTTGTTTAGGTTCTGGTCCTGTCTCCGCTCCTGTCCTGTCATTGGTCTGTTACCCCACTGTGATCACCTATTCACACTTAACCCTCACCTAGTTCGTCTACTTATACCCTGCTGTGCTGTGTTTCGCTGAGAAGTCTGACCATGCTTTCTTACATTCGAGTGTTTCTGCATTCTGGAAGTCTTTGTTCCGCCCTCACTCTCCACCTTTTCCCATTTTCCGACCACGCATCATCTTAATTTCTAGCCGCCTGCTTGTGTATTGATCCACGCAATGGACCATGATGATGATTCTGGGATTTCTCCGAATAAAACCCATGCTGAGTTTACACACTTGTGTCCTGCCCTCACTCACAGCATGCTAAACTCTGTGTAAACTATTTTCTCATTTATATTCTGCAAGTCTTTAGTCTGACACTTTTACCCTCAAGTTTCACTCTTATTATTATTATTTTTTTTCTCCTTGAGCTCTAACATTTCTGGGAAATAGTGAGTCATAATCTGTTGCAACAGTAAGGACAAAACCATGATAACGAATACAATAAATCAGGCACATGAAAATAATAACGTTTAGTAGAATACAGCAGACACAAAATATCCAGTACGCTCTCCGTTTCTGGGGTCTGGAACAAGAATGTGTACAGTACCAATAAAGGCCCATTTAAACCATATGTACCAGTGCAACGTTCTGCTCTATTGATCTCCTATTAATATCCAAGTGTACTGTATATTCATCTGTCTCTTAACTACAAACATTTTCCTTTTAGTTTCAGTGTAATTACTGAACAATTCATAGTAATTAAAAAGAAAACTATTTCATGGATGTTCCACAACATTTAATGTAACTATAAATGGATAAAAAATGTACACCATATTCTCATAATTATTACTATTATTATTATTAAAGTAATAATTTGCCTCACGCCTCCAGGGTACGGGGCTCAAGTCCCGCCAGGGCCATGTGTGCATGGAGTTTGCATGTTCTCCCCGTGTACCCGGCTTACTCCTGGGTACTCCGGCTTCCTGGTAGGCTGATTGTCATGTCTAAAGTGTCCATAGTGTATGAATGGGTGTGTGAGTGTGTATGTGATTGTGACCTGCGATGGACTGGCACCATGTCCAGGGTGTACCCCGCCTTGTGCCCGATGCTCCCTGGGATAGGCTTCAGGTTCCCCGTGACCCAGATAAAGGAGTAAGCGGTAGAGGATGGATGGATAATAATAATAATAATAATAAAGGGTGCACGGTGGCTTAGTCATTAGCACGTTTGCCTCACGCCTCCAGGATCCGGGCTTTGAGTCCCGCCGGGGCCCCGTGTGTGCGGAGTTTGCATATTCTCCCCATGCTGCGGGGGTTCCCTCTGGGTACTCCGGTTTCCTCCCCCAGTCCAAAGACATGAGAGCTGTAGGCTGATTGGCATTTCCAAATTGTCTGTAGTGTGTCAATGGGTGTGTGAATGTGTGACCGATTGTTCGCTGCAACACGGTGTAGGATAAGCGGTACAGAAAATGGATAGAATAATTCTTGGCACATTGCTTAGAGGAAAAAGAAATAAAAACATGCATCACACCCATTTAATCGAAGACGTCATAAACTTCCCTTTTCGCTGCTTTTACCCCGAGCACGGGGCAGCATGATTCCTTCCAGCAGTGGACCTCTATTGGAGCTTGTTATTGTTCCCATGTTTGACCACGAGGTGCAATAATAACCCTAGAGAAGCTAAGTGGGGCAGTGACCAGGCCGTATCTATAAAATGATGACGTATAGTATATAGTGGTGCTCTGCAAACAAGGTACCACCGTGCGTACTTACAGTGTATCCACGTCGCCGTGTTTTTAAAACACACCATCCTTACGTGTGCCATGATCGTTTACTACAGCCCAATGAATTTCTTTCTTTCTTCATGTGACCACTGTGACTTTCAAAGCCAAGCGTTTACACAAGTCTGGTTTCCTTGTACCACTAATCACACAATGCTTTTATTTTCTCGTAATGGTTTATCAGGCTACTGCAGTGAAAGTTAAACATGTGTGATCGATGAAAAACCAGAAGGTCAGATTAGGAGCGGTTGTGTATGAGGAAGGAGTGATACTGTATATTGACGGCACTGGGATCGATCAGGTGAACACAGTAAATGCTTTTCACTCCAGTCAGATTTACACCGCTCTCGCACAACACGGTTCTTTTCCTTTCTGCCTTCGTGCTTCAACAGGTGGTGAATATCAGATCTTTGCTGCAGAGTTTGGCCTTTGTAACAGGTCATTTCACACACGTCCTGATGGAGCTAACAGATGCAAACCTGGCCACAGCTTCATGAAGCCCAGTCATGGAAAACGTGCCTCTCTTCCTGCCTCACAATAAACCTGAGCCAGTTTAAGGCAACATCATAAGAATTCTGGTGACGCTTTACAATAGTCTTCCCTTAACGGATATTACATTTACATTTATTCATTTAGCAGACACTTTTATCCAAAGCGACTTACAAATGAGAGCACACTCACACACCAATGGTAGCAGAGCTGCCATGCAAGGTGCTAGCTTGCCATCGGGGGCAACTTAGGGTTCAGTGTCTTGCCCAAGGACACTTCGGCATGGGATCACCCGGGCCGGGATTCGAACCACCAACCCTATGATTAGTGGATTAGTGGACAACCCGCTCTAGCGACTGAGCCACAGCCGCCCATTATTATTTATCATGTTGTTAACGTCAACATGCTAGCCAGGATAACCTCTGCATCGATACATAATTTTACACAGATGAACTAACACGTCATTCACGGGTGTAGTTTTTAAATAAAATTAATCAAATAAAAACAATAAGTCAAATATGCACCAATGCTCATAATGAGCTAGATGAAACCCTCAATCTTAATGAACATTGTTGTTGTTACCTAGGAAACATTCAGAATTGACTTTGAAGCAGGTTACGATATGTAACTTCAATAAATGATCAACATTTAGGACGATTTTATCATTCTATGCTCATTTCTGTGGACTTTTTTTATTACTCATGGTTTGAATACACTTTAGTCAAAGTGTTTGTGTATTAAATTACTCAATTTCATTAACATTTCAATTAGAGATGCACCGATGTATCGGCCGATAATCAGTATGAGCGGATTAAGGCTGAGATTTGTCATGCTTGGAGACATGCGATGATCAGGGCCGATTATATCCTGTCAATCAAAAGTGGGCGGGAAAACACAGATTTGGTGCTGTGTGTAAAGATGATGTCTCTTGTGTGGAATGAGGACAAATCTGCAGTTTGTAATCTCTGTTATTTCTGCACTGATGAAATTTGACACCGGACGCTGGAGCAGTGAAGCGGGAGTTTCGGAGTCGAGTCTAAATGATTGTTTGTTGCCGAGCTGCTCACGCTGAATTAAAGGGCCAGTACACTGTTGACAGATTTAAATGAAGATGAGTTGACAAATCCAGCAAATATTAATATTTACATTTATTCATTTAGCAGATGCTTTTATCCAAAGCGACTTACAAATGAGAGCACACTAACACCAATGGTAGCAGAGCTGCATGCAAGGTGCTAGCTTACCATCAGGGGCAACTTAGGGTTCAGTGTCTTGCCCAAGGACACTTCGGCATGGGATCACCCGGGCCGGGATTCGAACCACCAACCCTACGATTAGTGGATTAGTGGACAACCCGCTCTACCGACTGAGCCACAGCCGCCCGTATTTTTAATATAAAAACTTTATATTATATATGACCAGTTAGCTGTTTAATGGAGTAGAAATGCTCGTGTTTGTGGAGAGTGAATGTGAGGCTAACAGGAGGGTTTTTTTTTTTTATTATTCCGTCAATGTTAATATGAATAAATAACATTCAATACGTTAATAATCTTACTTTAATCTTCAGAATTGATTTCATGTGTTCATGTTAATTAGAGTCATGTCTTTTCTGTTGATGAGACTGTGAAAGAACTTGCTGAAATGAACAGAATCAAGTTTTTATTTGTATTTCTTTCATAATTGTGGAATTAATTATTATTCATTTAATAGAAGGTATAAAAGGCAGAACTATCGGTTATCGGTATCGGCCGATATCGCTCTGAATAATCGCTTATCGAGAAATTTAGTATCGGTGCGTCTCTAATTTAAACAAATATCAATGAATACGTGTGTTAACTTACTTTGTTAGTTAAGTAAGGAATAAAAGACATGCTGGTGCATGCTGGGTATAGGAGATAGAAGCCAAGCATATCCTGAAGTGTTTTATTCCTCTTACACCACAGTAATTTACCAATGATTGCAATGTATTTATTTATTTTTTAATGACAGAGTGACACGATATTTCTTTGTCCATTTAGTACAATTTAATGTTTTGGAAAGTCTGCAAAGTAAGTCAGTTCCTGTTATCACTAAACAAACAGTCATGCCCTCACCAGCCTCTCTTTTTCTCTCTCTTGATGATGATTAAATTGACTTTTCTTGTTTCAGTAAACTTAAATGTCTCCTCCCAGAAACCTTCACCATAACAATGACTGCATGCTTTTCTTCATTGAAAACACGTTTTTAGTCCATTTACTATTATGAGTTAGAACAGTGTTGTTAGGGCTTGCGTAAATGAAGTTGTAAGAGAGGCTTGATCTTAATTTTAAACTCTTCATACAAATTAGCTTGTGTGTGTGTGTGTGTGTGTGTGTGTGTGTGTGTGTGTGTGTGTGTGTGTGTGTGTGTGTGTTGAGAAAGCAGCCATCAGATCAGAAGCAGTGCCAAGCGTTAAGCAGACACAGCCACATCAGCCAACGACCGTTCTTGACTTCTAAATTGCATCCAGATTGTTTACAGCAATTGAGTCAGCAGTCCGAGATGCAGACTCACGCTGTGTGGTTACGGGCTCCTACACAATGTGCTCACACAGTACATGACTGAGATCCACACCCCCACCCCACAGGAAATGACTGAGACCAACAACCCACCCCCACCCCCACCGCACAGGAAATGAGTGTGGATGATACAGGTATTACATTCCTACTGACAGGCTATGTGTTTATAATAGCTCTCTTCACATCCCATAAATGAGCACTTACAGAGACACTTACTTACTGTAATTGCAGGTGTAGTTCCTTAGATGTAACACCAAAACCACTTCTGCTGCCTTGAGCTCTGGAATATTTCTGTTCACTGTCTTTGTTCAGTGCATGATATACAGTCGTTTCCAAAAATTTGCACACCCCTTGCAGAACCTGCTAAATCTGAATACTGTTAACAAAATAAGACGGATCATAAAAATCCCATGTTGTTGTTTATTTAGTTCTGTCCTAAATAAACCATTTCACATAAGAGATGTTTACATATAGTCCACAAGATTATAGCTTAATTTATCAAAATTTCCCCGTTCAAAAGTTTACACACCCTCAATTATTAATCCCGTGTGTCGTTACCTGGACGATTCATGACATCATGTGTTTATGTTTTGTGAGAGTCGTTCACAAGTCCCCGGTTTGTCCTGCGCAGTTAAACTGTCCACCGTTCTTCAGAAAAATCCTCCAGGTCGTGCACATTCTTTACTTTTCCAGCATCTTCCACATATCCGACCCCTTTTCAGTAGCGGCTATATGATGTTGAGATCCATCTTTTCATACTGAGGACGACTGAAGGACTCGTACACGACTATTACAAACAGTGCAAACATTCACTGATTCTCAAGAAGGCAATATGGTACATTAAGAGCCGGGGGTGTATGGGGGGGGTAAACTTTTGAACAGGATAATCAATTAATCAGTGATTAATTGTTATTATTCTGTCTTCTGGGAGACATGTAATTATCTTATTTAGCATCTGAACGGTGGTACTGAATTTAAAAAAATAGCCCTTTAAAAGAAATATTAACAATTTACATTGATCATCCTGTTCAAAAGTTTACACCCCCCTGGCTCTTAATGTGTCATGATGCCTACCCCTAACCCCAACCATCCTCATCACTATGAAAACACCATCTATCCCTGCTGTGAAACATGGTGATGGGAGCATCATATTCAGAATTCGACATGGCTTCATGCTTGCTCCTCTGACTAATTCCCTCTTTACCCAGTCACTGACATTTTTTGGACCGTCTCCTCTTGACGAAGTCACAGCTGTGCTGTATTCTAATGATTTATACTTTTCCGGTGCTTTGTCCTGGACTTGTTTTGATTGCTTCTTGAGCTGCATGATGCTGTTTGTCTAGATATATTTTCTTACCAACTATGGGTTCTTCCAGAAGCAGGTGTATTTAGAGTCCCCTGATAGCATAATATTAAAACTTCAGATGACAACTGGTTAATTTAGGGTTTTCGCAGCAATGGGTGTGAATACTTATGCAATCACAACTTCTACATTTTTTCTTGGTCAAAATTTTTACTATATAGTTATAGCGATAAATATTATTTTTGACATAAAATCCCAATTAAGTCCATTTCAGTTCCGGGTTCTACCATGACCAAATGTTCAGAGGGGGAATAACCCACTTTGGGTTCCTCGAGGGTTCTTTGGATTAACTCACTAAATTGGTTCTGCTTGGAAACCTCTCTGGTAAGGGAACCATTTTTTTAATGTGAGGTTTTACACAGAACCTACACAGCCACCATCAGAGGAACCGAGTGAGAACTCTTATGGGTAGGTTTATATCCATGAAACTTGCATTATTAAAAATGCTAATTTGAAACTAGCATTATTAAATGCTAGTTCTGCCCAGATCATTGCTAGCACCTGGGTCTCATTTGCTCACACATATTCCTCATAAATAGTCTTGTCAGTATTCAGCAGAGACAGGCCACTGCTTGAAATATGAATGTAGATACGTGTTACACTCAAAATGGTAGCTGTGTTACTTGTGGTTAGTAGGGAATAGTCATTAGGGTATATTTTGGACATAAGGTTAGATTCTGTTTTTTTTTTTTTTGTTTTTTGTTTTTTTTTGCATGTTCTGGTTGGTTTACGATGTTGAGTTCAGCCTGTCTGTTTTCAGGTAATGGATCTGCCAACATAGGGCTTTGACTGATCACCGTCGTGGACTGGGAGTAAAACAATAAAGATATGTCCTTCCCTCAGCTTAACTGTTTCTGGTTACACTTTTGTTCAGTTTGTTAATCTTTTCATTCATTTTCAGTAAGCTCTTTATCCTGGGAACACTTCCTGGATGGGACACCAGTTCATCACCATACACACATTCATTCACACCTGGGGCAATTTAGCTTATGTACTCCACCTACTGGCATGGTCTTGGAAGGTAAAAGAAAACCAGAAGATGCAAAACTCCACACAGACTATAATCTAAATTCAGGATTGAACCGGTGAGCTGTGAGGCAGCAATGCTTCCCTTTGTTTCAGCACAAAAGATAGCATGACTCTCGAGTGGAGCAGCAGAACAGTATCTCTAATAACATGGGGGGAGATCGAATCGTAACAGTGCCACAGTCATTGTTCACACTTGCTGGGTGGGAAAGATAGCATTACCGTATACTTTACTGTCAATCACAGCGACATCTGCCAATCGTCGTTATCTCTGAGCTCATGTAGAGTGCAGACAGAGCTTTCCTCCGAGTGTGTTACTGCACATTGCTCTTCGACGTGTCTGGCTTCACATGTCTCAGAGGAAGCACATGCTAGTCTTAACCCTTCCTGGTTAGTAGCTGTTGTGTGATGGGAGGAGCTAGCTTGTAGAATTCGAATTATCCCATGGGAGTCAATAATGTTTTGACCCAGGATTAGTGTTGCAAACTGTTCATGGACACTGAAGATTTCCTTAATGTAACATTCTAAAAAAAAAAAAGAAGTCTATTACTCATCAATGCAAATATTATATACTTTATATATATTATGTATATCTTAAGTACTGGATTTCAATGACAAAGAGTATTCCCAGGAAAGAGACACGACACCAGAAGAAAGCACGTCATAAAAATCAGAATAGACACGACCCTGAAGGATGAGCGAGCCTATGTTCTGGAAGATTAATTGTAGTAACAGACATGCTGGCAGTAGCAAGACTATACCTGCTTTTCCTTCTCTTGCACTTAAACACACACATGTGCCATTCGAGTTGACTCTTTGCTTATGCAAGCTGTGTGCATTTAGCTGTTGGCAAAGTGATCCACTTTAAACAGGGTTTACAAACCTCTCCTTTGAAAAGACTCTTTAAAGCATGGGGTGGGTTTTTTTTTCTTCCATGTACCTGTATCATCTGTAATCCATTCAGGATTAAATCCCCCTCACATGTAATTACCACTGACTTTGATTGTTTAGATACAGACCTGCAAAATAGGTACTTCTATGGTATACCATGACATTTTTCTAACAGTGACACGTTTCAAATTGTTCTTCCCACACAAACGTTTGTGAAAATGAACAAACAGGGGCAAACAGTTTGTCTTCACTGCAACCGTAGCTTTGTTCTGCTTAGGTTCGCTGCTACGTACCTGGAATAAAATAAATAAAATATGTTGCAAGCATCATAGCGTATACATCTCAGTTTAATTAGAGTGTGCTGGTTTTGCACATGGTACGGTGCGACGGGAACTGTGAGTAGGCAGCAAATTAACCACTTTGGCAAAATTACCGAGTCGTAAATTGCTAAACAACGGTATAAACATAATTTTACTGTGTTTTGACATGTTAACAAATGTACACATGACTACTGCTCCTCATAGGGAATGGCATGGGGACACAATCTCCAAAAACAGAGAAGTAAATGGTAAAGCAAGATTCAGACTCTCTCTCTCTCTTGCTCTCTCTCTCTCTCTCTCTCTCTCTCTCTCTCTCTCTCTCTCTCTCTCTCTCTCTATCTCTCTCTCTCTCTCTCTCTCTCTCTCTCTCTCTCTCGCTCGCTCTCTCTCTCTCTCTCTCTCTCTCTCGCTATAGAGAGA
>JAFFST010047095.1:0-10711 GCA_022414735.1 Noturus placidus | reverse complement strand
CACTGCAGGTCACATGGACTCTGACACCTGTGCCTGGTTTTGTTAATGAACACTGGGGTTGTGTATATATAGTGCTAGTAGAGCACATAGTGTTTGTCTTTCGTTGCGTGTGTATATGCGTTTCTCGTAGACTCCTGTTACCCTGTTTCAAAGTTCTCCAGAGAGGTTGGTTTTGTTCTTTGTTTATGTACCTGAGAAGCAGGTTTTGTTTTCATGTTTACTAGCTTAAGTCTTTTGGTTCCTAGCCCTTTTTCTGAGTCTCGTGCTGGTATTTGTTATTTTGTGTTGACCTAAAGTTTCATTTAATAAATCAGCGTAAAGCCAGTCTGCGCCTGTTTCCGCCTCACTCAACCAAACGTGACACTAATGCCTTCCTTCTTCATACTTGAAGACTCCTGTATGTAAACTCCACCTTCCTGTTTCTGGACAAACATAATACAATATATCATGTTTTTTTTTTTTTTTTAAATAATAATAATACATTTCTTTTGAAATTACATACATTTCTTTTGTTTTGTTAAAGTAACTAGCATAAATTCTAGCAAAAAAAATCACGTGCAGTAATTGGGAATGCTAACACAATTGATAAATGCCTACAAACTTTAAATTGCCTGAATTTATTCTGCTCCACTGGTTTCAAAAGAGTGAAGACAAGCAACAGACTTGTTAGGAGCCTCCAGGGTGCATATAAAAATAGTATAGCAACTATAATTACATCAAACTTAAACAGCAACATTCTCATTATATAAAATGATATAGTAACATGTAGGAATAAAACCTTTATATAGGAAAATAATCAACATGATTGAGTTACTGTCCCAAATTGTTTTCTTCTTCTTTTTAATCCATTGATAGTCACATTAAATATTGTGGAACATCCACGTCTAACTTACATTAGCATGTTACTGAGAAACCTCAAAGCATAAACTCCACATAAACTCTTTAAAGTTACAGCTTCACCCCTGACTGAGACAAAGCGCTGACACTGGAGACTCCTTCCATAAATGTCGTAGAACACGTCACCTTTTTGATAATTACACATTTGTTGTTGTTGTTTATTTAAATCAAATCATTACCATAATAACAGTAATGTAGTCAAGTAAACCTGTGCCAGAGCAACAGCCAATCAGAATCGAGACATCAGCAGCGCTGTGGTTTTAACCTCAAGCACTATGTTGAATTAGTGTATATGTGGAGAAAGTGAAGCTATAGCTCAGAACGTGTGTCTTTAATCTCCTGCAGATTGCGTTGTGCTTCCTGTCAGTAATTTGCTTACGCTGTAAAATGGAAACGAAATGTGTGTGTTCGGTTGTGTTTTAGTCAGGAAACGTAAAGAGAAAAAAAAAAAACATACACACTTTTTCTCACTGGTTTAATTCTCACCTAAGGACATGACTAAAGTCTGGTCTGACACAAAGTAAAAACATACGAGCAGAGTCGAAGGCAAAATAATTGCAAGCTGTTTCAAGAGCCACGTATCCGTTTTCTCAGAGATTGGAGGCCAGGGGTGATGCTTTCAGCCAGGAACTGTTTCAAAGCCTGGAAAAAGCCAGTAGTGCATCTTTGTTGGGCTGAACACACACACACACACACACACACACACACACACATGCATGCACATGCACACACACCTCTAGAGGTTCACTGGAGTGAAGCAGTTTCCATTACTGCTTAGGGTGTGTAATGACCTGGCAGGATTTGCTTGTTAACACTCTCCAGCATTGGAGTGAAGTAAAATATCCCGTGTTTGCTCTTTCTGGATAACGTCATCTCCATGCAGTTTTAATAACCTTCTAATACGAGTCTCATTAGGCCAGACGGACAATACTCTACTGTGCACAACAAAGATGGGTTTTGTGCTGGAATTGAAATTAGATTGGACCAGTGTGTACATGATGATAAAAACACTGTTCTCATGACTAATGTTTACGAATCAAAACAAACAAAGGCAGAGAGATTGGATTTCAGTCAGTTGTATACAAACCGCTCACCGCCCTTACCATTTACTATAAGTTTAGGATATTATTACTGTCATGTAAAGTAGAGGCGGTGGGTGCAGGTACAGACTTTAATAATAATAAGTAATAATTGATCAATTTGTATAGCGCTTTTTACAATGGACATTGTCTCAAAGCAGCTTTACAGAAATATCATTTTTACATTTACAAGCGACTTACAAATGAGAGCACACTCACACCCCAATGGTAGCAGAGCTGCCATGCAAGGTGCTAGCTTGCCATCGGGGGCAACTTAGGGTTCAGTGTCTTGCCCAAGGACACTTCGGCATGGGATCACCCGGGCCACCAACCCCACGATTAGTGGACAACCCGCTCTACCGACTGAGCTACAGCTGCCCAATTTTAAGTACTTTATTTTAAGTGCAAACAATGAAATAAAATGGTGAGAAAACTAGACACCTAAAGGCAAGCAGGAGCTACAGGGCTAAACATACAACAGAAACGACAACAAAAGAAAAGGGAACAAAGGAAGTTATGTACTGGTGGTAATCAGGGTGAAAACAAGACACAGGTGAGGCTGATTGAGGCACGGTCATGTGACATGCAGTGGCTGATGGGTATTGTAGTTCGTTGGATCAAGAACACAAGACATAAAACACCCTATAAAGACATTTTATGTGTTACCGTCAATCAATTCCACGTTATAATAAAAGCGAACATGCAAAAACAGGTAGTTGCCATTTTTGAGATAAAATTAAGATTGGAAACTCGACATGAAAAGACTTTTATCCACATCTACAGTATTGATGATCTCTCCTGACATCTGTCTGGCTACGCTGATCAATCTCATTCCCAGAATAGCTCTGTTACAACCTGCCTGCACCGTTAGCATATTTCATTAAGGAAGCAAACATTCATCTTTTTCATTTCAACAAACAGGGCTTCAATTTGAGCTATTTGGCCTTTGTCATGGTCTTCATTTCACTGACAGAACAGGGCTGAACTCATAACACTGGAGAGAAAAAAAAAGAAGTGAAACCGTGTCTTAGCTGAGTGGGTGGTCAGATAGCCATGGCAGGAATCTAATTCTCTGTTTAGAAAGCAGAGTAGGACAGAGCCCGAGGCACTTCGGTCCTGTCTTGGCCTGTTCTTTCAGAGTGAAGACCATTTAAAAAGAGTTTTAGCTTCAGGCCGAGTTTTGTTCTTTCAGCCTAATGAGAATTTCTCTCTTTTCTTTTTTAAATTCTGGACTAATGTTGTATTAAGTAACACTTTAACAGAGTCAGAGTGTTTATTGTATAAAGGAGACATTCAATTCAGTTGTATTCGTATAGCGCTTTTAACGATGGACATCGTCTCAAAGCGTCTTTACAGAAACACAGGATAGAGAGTTTAAGTGTGTGAATTTATCCCTATTGAGCGAGCCTGGTGGTGATGGTGGTTAGGGAAAAACTCCCTGAGATGATATGAGGAAGAAACCTTGAGAGGAACCCGACTCTGGGTAACAACGGATAGTGTGAAAGTACGATCCATCCATTAATTACATTGCTCGTCGTTGCAGGCAGAGTTCTTTCAGCCTGCTGGTCTTTAAAAGTGTCAGACTGAATACGGCTTAAACACAAGCACTTGCCTTTAAGACAGAAAAAAATCTGCAATGGAAAACGCAAAGTGAAGACCTCAAATGTCAAATTTAATATGATGTAAGCAAGAGACAATTGATTTAATTTTTTTAATAAAAAAGACGAATATGATGATATACGAATGAGAAGATGGCAAGCACAAAGTATTACTATTATCTTGCTGCATGAGCAGTCCAATAATCACTGCAAATATGCTTTAATTTAACAACATGGCTTCTACTCTCATTAATCAGCAGCTTCTAAAATAGCACTTGATCCAGCACATCCTATTATATTGTGTTTTATATTGTCAAACCTTAATGTATGCAAAGGATATAATCAATTTTATCATGATTTAATTTGCCATTTTGATTCGCTGAATGATTAAATCAATGCCAGCAGTGCTTACGGTGTGAAGGATAAGCTGACCAAGCATTCTACACTTACAGCTCACTTTATGTGTTGTTCATAATCTTATTCAAAACATTTAAACATTTTGCTTTAGTAAATAAGGGGATTCTGTGTTGGGTTGGCAACCCATCCAGGGTGTCTCCTACCTTGTGCCCCGAGATTCCTGGGATAAGCTCCAGGCTCCCTTGCAATCCTGTATAGGATAAGCGGTACAGAAAATGAATGGATGGATGCAAACAAGATGATACTAATGATATGTATCACTAGTGTAAAGTTGCAGAAATCAAGGGTCAAAGGATGCACTGCTGGTGTATTTATCAATCACTTTTGTGGGTTTGGTACACGATATGTCATTTTCTTGAGGACAATAGAGATCCAACTGATGAAGTCAGCTATTTGGAGACATTTTTGTTGGATCCATGGCTGAAAATCCTTGAATAGATTTGACTCTATCATTGTATTCACTGATTTTCTGGTCCTTTCTTTAATATCCAAATATCTCAAACCTCAAATATAAATGTATGAGCTTTTTGCTTGCTTATGAGGTTGTCAGATTCAAACCCTTAAATCCATCAGAGGTCACCATCTCAGAGTTTTTTCTCGCCATACCATAATTATATCGTATTCCAAAAGCAAGAATGAGAGCTGGGAAATTGTTCGGAGCTGACTTCACATTGAATTTACTTACCCAGCAATTTTACTTTCATTCAAGAGCCTGTTGCCCTGCCCAAGACTTGTGTGTGTGGCACGAGTCTCTGCAGTGTGAAGACAATTTTCTTCCCCATGACTAAAGGTGGAATGGGTCCAGTTAGAGTCTTAAAACCCTTGAGGGTACATATTTTGAAGGGGTGTTCCTTAGGTTTCAGGGAATAAAACACTTTGCTGTTATAGGAAAATAATCAGCATTGGAGTGGTAACAGTAACTCCGTTTCATCACAACACCCTGTCATTGATTATGTTACTATAACAACACATTTTGAAGTGTTTTATTCCTTTTATACAGCGGCATTTTACCAATTTATTAGAGCGAAACATACTTTAATGTAATGTAATGAGTCTTTATTGGTCATATATACACATTACAGCGCAGTGAAATTCTTTTCTTCGCATACCCCAACGTTCGTCAGAGCGCAGGGTCGGCGTTCCTGGAGCAGAGAGGGTTAAGGGTCTTGCTCTAGGATCCAACAGTGCTCAGCTTGGCAGTGCTGGGGCTTGAACCCCCGACCTTCCGATCAAGAACCCAGAGACTTAACCAATCTTATAGTTATAGCATAATAGTTATATAGCATTTATTGATGTCTACTGTCAGAGGTCCTGCTAGTGAACAGTAATTAACACCTTCTGACCAATCAGAATCAGGAATTCAGTAGCGCTGTGGTTTTAACTGTGTTTAAGTAACACTGCTGTCTCCAATACTGTGATAGAGATTTGGTTCCCACTCAGACTAATTTCAAGATTACTCTAACAAAAAACACAATTTTAGGAGCATTTGCATGTGTTACAAGATTGAGATGAGTAACAACACTAATACTATCTTTTCTCAAAAGATCATTTTGATCATCTTCTCTTCTGCATTAGAAACACCATACATGTGCTAAAAAATGTGCAAAATGCTCAGTTCTCATAAACTCCTTTCGCTCCTTGAGCTCCAAAACCCCGTCCTGCCTTTTCAACCTCTGAACTCTGACCTATGCCCTGTCTCCTCCACCCTCCAGGTCATTGACAGCATGAGGTTGGCCTGTCTTACCCTGCTCCTGGTGTCCGTGTGCTGGGCCCTGCCCTTCCGTCAGTCTGGCTTTCTGGACTTCATGATAGAGGACGAGCAAATTTCAGGTGAAGGGCCATCTGTCATCCCACTTAAGGAAGAGATTCCCCCTGAAGTACCTATTGGACCCGTTTGTCCATTCAGATGCCAGTGCCATCTGCATGTGGTGCAGTGCTCTGACCTAGGTAAGGTTCACTATTACATGACATGTATCATGTTAATCATGTAATGCAGTATTGCAAAATGTGTTAGCTGTTGTACAGTAGCTTGCATTAGTATTCACCCAGTTGAATATTTCCAGGATGATATTATAGCATTATATGACATCAAACGCCAATTAAATCCATTTCAGTACCAGGTTATAACAGTCACAAAATGTCGAAAAGTTCAAAGGAAGCTTTTGTAGATGTTCTGTTATTTTCACACACAACAAAACAAAAAGGTAAAAAAAGTGATATTATTAGTCAAAGCGCACCTATTATGGTTTTGAAACACACCTAATTTTGTTGTAAAGCTAAACTCCCCCTTTCAGAGAGCATACTCTGCTCTGATTGGTCAGACTGCTACCAGTCTGTCGTGATTGGTCTACCGTTGTCAGCGTGTTTCGAGCAGCCGATGAAGACCAGAGGCAGGGTTTATTGTTATAAACCTGTGTAGGTTCGTACAGGAAGTAAAGTCTGGAATCACTGCCGAGTCGATTCAGCTGTTCAGAATCGATTCCTTCTTTTGGGAGTCGATAACGCCGTTTGTCGTGCGCTTTGAGTTTTGAAACTTTGCAGACTTTTTTAAATTCACAAACAGTTACTGATCACCACTGTTTCCTAACGGCCAATCACTGATCACCACTGTTTCTCACTGGCCAATCACTCATCACCATTGTTTCCTAACAGCCAATCACTGATCACCACTGTTTCCTAGCAGCCAATCACTGATCACCACTGTTTCCTAACGGCCAATCACTGATCACCATTGTTTTGTAATGACCAATCCCTGATCACCACTGTTTCCTAATGGCCAATCACTGATCACCACTGTTTCTCACTGGCCAATCACTCATCACCATTGTTTCCTAACAGCCAATCACTGATCACCACTGTTTCCTAGCAGCCAATCACTGATCACCACTGTTTCCTAACGGCCAATCACTGATCACCATTGTTTTGTAATGACCAATCCCTGATCACCACTGTTTCCTAATGGCCAATCACTGATCACCACTGTTTCTCACTGGCCAATCACTCATCACCATTGTTTCCTAACAGCCAATCACTGATCACCACTGTTTCCTAACAGCCAATCACTGATCACCACTGTTTCCTAATGGCCAATCACTGATCACCATTGTTTTGTAATGACCAATCCCTGATCACCACTGTTTCCTAACGGCCAATCACTGATCACCACTGTTTCCTAATGCCCAATCACTGATCACCACTGTTTCCCAACGACCAATCACTGATCACCACTGTTTCCTAATGCCCAATCACTGATCACCACTGTTTCCCAACGGCCAATCACTGATCACCACTGTTTCCTAACAGCCAATCTCTGATCACCACTGTTTCCTAATGCCCAATGACTGATCACCACTGTTTCCTAATGACCAATCACTGATCACCACTGTTTCCTAACGACCAATCACAAGCAGCTACATATATAAAACACTACATGAAGGGTAATATTTGAAAACCATAATAGGTGCACATTAAAGAATTTAAATATTGTTTCACTAACTTGACCATGAGATAACAACACCGTGATACTTTTCCTTATTGTCATGTGTTGGTGCTTTTGTAACTCCTTCGTTACAACTTTATTGAAAAATGTAGCTGATCTGAAATGATTTCTGTTTCATTCAAGTTGCTTCATTTACCCAACTTTTCTTCCCAAACAAGTGTGTTTGTATTGTCATTGCTCTATATAACGTGTATATACTGGAGCGAAATGTCATTTCTCTGAACCTATAAAGCCCCTTTGGATTCCATCGTTTGCACTCATGTGTAAACACCTTAAAGTGTGCCTTAAAGTGTACTGGATTTTAAATAAACAAACAACGCTATAGGACATGACTTTAGCTGCCTGGATGGAATGCTGATTTTGGACGTGATCTAAATCCTTTTCTCCTGACTTTTCACTGACTGTGTACTACTCTAGTCTTAGATAAGCAGTGTCGATGATCCAAAGTATGAAGCAGAAAAAGAAACAAAAAAAGATTTATAATCATGAAGACAGAACTCGTGTGCTGTTTTCCTGCTCGTCTCCGCCGTCGCTTTTACAACTCTGTCAGCCTTTAATTCACATTAACAAGTGGCCTAACAGTAGGTGTTGGGTTTCAGGCCTGAGAACGCTCTGACTTTTCACTTTTTATTACTCAAAAATGAAGCCTCTAAGAAGGCAGATTTTTTTTTCCTTGTTTGATCCTACCATCTTCACGTCATTAGGTTAATAACATGCCTGTCTCTGTAAATGTCTGTGATACTTATCTTCCTTTCACAAGTGAGCACAAAGACGGCCCAGTGTTCCTAATTACTTGCACAGTAAAGTGTGCAAGTAATTTTTTTTTTTTTTGTTGTGTGTGTGAGTGTTTCTGAAAAGGCTTTGGTCCTGAAGATGAGATACTTCCCAACAAGAAAGGATGTGGAAGAAAATCTTGGTCCTGGACCTTCCAAGAGATTTGAAACAAAACTATAATCAGTTGTACAATGCATTGTTTTCATAACATTCCACTGAATTAGGTCCACGGGGCAAACGCTGGGTGCAGACTCAATTTTAAGACAAAACCCCAAGTGTATGTTAGAGTACATCATGTACACCATATACGCCAAGTAATATATTATTGCTTAATGCTTATTATTGATATTAATGCTTAATAATGAGCAGCTCTCACATTTTATACCGACCAAACAGACCACAGTCCCGCCCACATAGTCCCGTTTCTATTGGCTGGCGAGACCAATTCTACCAGAAGCGAAACCAACCACTACCAGCAGCATATCTTTCACATCCAGCGTCCTTTCCCCTTCAGTGAATAAGCTTTTGCTCAGGTTGAATTTATCTGCGTTTTGTCTGACTGAGGTTTTATTTGAAAAAAAAACAACAAATCACAAATACTACAGCTATGCTGTAGATGTTGATGCCTCTGTCCTTTCATTTTGTTTTCGGTGTTTTAGATGTAAGGCCTCTTTTTTGTTTGTTTTTTTAACTGAAGCAGACTAGCTAAGAATAGCTACGTTTTAAGGATGCAATAGTGTGTAGCTGATCTCCAGTTAACAGCTAATCTTCTTTCTCTTTCACGTGATTAAACGTAAAAGTTTATTATTGTTTTGGTTTCTAAAGTAACAGACTATTCAACTTCAAATCCAGGATAAATAATGATTAACATCGAATATGTTCTTAATTTAAAAAACATAAATCAATAAAAAATCCTTTTGAAGCTTATTCCATTACTAATACACTTTGAGCAATAGTGGAAAATCATGCTTATGGTGATGTTAGTCATAAGCCTCCCAAAAACTGATCCTAAGATTGGATATATACCAATATACCAATATACTTATTGGAAGAACCATTAAAAGCAAACAGATGATCAGGCGGAAAGCTACCAAGACAGACGTGCTCCGAGGAAGGCTGTTATTCCGATTGGTAAATCTTCGTAGAGGGTAAAGAGAAACAAATGGGGAGTAAAAAGATAGAGTGAAGGTTGGACTCACTACCGTGCAGGCCTCATCTGTTCCACAGGCCTCCTGGCAGGCATCAGGGGGTGAAGGAGAGGATAGAGGAGGGAGGTGACAGGTCTGTTCTCTATCTAACCCCAGCTATGAGCCTTATTTACATCACGCTGTTCAGAGAACACACAGATATAAAACAGGAAACAGAGCAGGACCTCAAACACAAGCTCATAAAACTGAACCTTTTCCCGAGAGGAAATGCATGAAGGTACTCTTATAAGTAGATGTGTTATGTAGCTATGAGATATATGAAGGTGTTATGTAGCTATGAGATTTATGAAGGTGTTATGTAGCTATAGGATTTATGAAGGTGTTATGTAGTTATGAGATTTATGAAGGTGTTATGTAGCTATGAGATTTATGAAGTTGTTATGTAGCTATGAGATTTATGAAGGTGTTATGTAGCTATAGGATTTATGAAGGTGTTATGTAGCTATGAGATTTATGTAGGTGTTATGTAGCTATGAGATTTATGAAGGTGTTATGTAGCTATAGAATTTATGAAGGTGTTATGTAGCTATGAGATTTATGAAGGTGTTATGTAGCTATGAGATTTATGAAGGTGTATACTATCATATAGGATTTATGCAGGTGTTAAGTAGCTATGAGATTTATGAAGGTGTTATGTAGCTATAGGATTTATGAAGGTGTTATGTATCTATGAGATTTTTGAAGGTGTTATGTAGCTATGAGATTTATGAAGGTGTTATGTAGCTATAGGATTTATGAAGGTGTTATGTAGCTATGAGATTTATGAAGGTGTTATGTATATATGAGATTTATGAAGGCATTATGTAGCTATGAGATTTATGAAGGTGTTATGTAGCTATAGGATTTATGAAGGTGTTATGTAGCTATAGGATTTATGCAGGTGTTAAGTAGCTATAGGATTTATGCAGGTGTTATGTAGCTATAGGATTTATGAAGGTGTTATGTAGCTATAGGATTTATGAAGGTGTTATGTAGCTATGAGATTTATGAAGGTGTTATGTAGCTATAGATTTATGAAGGTGTTATGTAGCTATGAGATTTATGAAGGTGTTATGTAGCTATAGGATTTATGAAGGTGTTATGTAGCTATAGGATTTATGAAGGTGTTATGTAGCTATAGGATTTATGAAGGTGTTATGTAGCTATGAGATTTATGAAGGTGTTATGTAGCTATAGGATTTATGAAGGTGTTATGTAGCTATGAGATTTATGAAGGTGATATGTATCTATAGGATTTAT
>JAFFST010047091.1:0-11236 GCA_022414735.1 Noturus placidus | reverse complement strand
TGCTCATATGTAAACTGTTATCGGGGTAAAAAAAAAAATGTTGATTCTGTATTGATATATCTTGTTGTACTCTGAAAAGTGTATGAGAATCAATAAAAATTGTTATAAATGCAAAAACTGGAACTTCATGTACATGTTGCAGCTATCCTCATGTAGTGTTTGTCCCCCTTCAACATTGCTCACTATGTTTACGTGGACAGCAATAATCTAATTATTGACCTTAATCTAAGTAAGATAATGTGATTAAGGTGTTTACATGAGTTGCTTTTATAATATTCCTGTCATGTACCCGTTTTACATGTTATGGAGCATAATTGGATTAACAGCCCGTGTAATCACTGCGCCATGCCGTCTGACGTGCCTCCAGAATTTTACGTATCAACATACAGTTTGTTTTCGTTATGGTACAGTATACAGTTTTGGGTGTTTTTATTATTTTTTTTACAAACACTTTAAGTGCAGTTAATTATTTGTCATGCTATACGTGATAATAGACAACCACTTGAAGCAGTCTATATAGTAGCAGAGATACATGTATTTTTCCCCACTACAGGCCTATAGTAGGAAAGTATACGGTTTGGGACGCGGCCGAACCCACTCTGTTTGCCGTAAAAGTTGAGAACTGCCGTGTGTGATCGTGTCCTGTCGCAAAATGCAGTGAAAACTCACATGATGTTCATAATGTGATTAAGGTGTTTACATGTCTGTAACACATGCGACTAAAATAGGTGTACTCCACCTGTCTTAATTCGATTATTGCTTAATGAGATTATGACCTTAATTAGATTAAGGTTGGCGTTTACATGGTAGTTTCTTAACCAAAATATGGTCTTAATTAGATTAAGAGTGGATTATTGTTGTCCATGTAAACGCAGTGAGTGTAAACCATCTATTTTTTCTTGTTCCAAATTTGAACTACAATTTTTGCAAATATTAATTAATTCTTAGCTTTTGGGAAAATGTTCCTGTGTAATGAATGACTTCAAATCTATGTACATATACGTATATCTACATATACTTGAAGTCATTCATTACACAGGGAAATCCGCTTAGGGCCATAACATTTAGAGGCTTCGTTTCACCATAAAATATCCGCTTAGAGCCGTTACATTTAGAGGCTTGGTTTTGATGATAAAATGCATATAAAAGTGTCCCCGTTTTATGGCTTGAAAGCGGCTTGTTTAGATGTCATAATGATGGTAATCTTTGCAACTTTTCGCTAACTATTCTACGTCGAATTGTTTGCTGGGACACAATCACACTCTGCACTACTGTCTAGTGTGTGAATTTTAGAAAGGTAAAATCATCTAAAAAAAAAAAAAAGAATCATCATTCTTTTTACTAACAGAAAGTACAGGATGCCCCCTGGGCGCCTCCCTAGGGAGGTGATTCAGGTACATCCAGATGACAGGAGACCTCAGGGAAGACCCAGGACTAGGTGGAGAGGTTATATCTCCACACTGGCCATGGAACACCTCGGGATCCTCCAGTAAGAGCTGGTTAATGTGGCTCGGGAAAGGGAAGTAAATCAGAAATAATCTCTGATCACATGGTTACTCTTGATGGTCTTTCTGTTCATCATGTGCAGCAGCAGTAAAAGACCTTGGAGTGATTATTAACTCCAGTCTATCATTCGATGCTCATGTAGATAATATTACTAGGATAGCCTTCTTTCATCTCAGAAATATTTCTAAGATAAGAAATATAGAGAATGCAGCTGCTAGGGTTCTAACTAGAACCAAAAAATATGACCACATCACCCCGATCTTATCCACACTGCATTGGCTGCCAGTGAAATCTCGCACTGATTTTAAAATACTATTATTAACATATAAAGCACTAAAAGGGCTTGCGCCACAGTATTTAAGCGATCTTTTGATCTTCTATGATCTGCCACGCCCACTTAGATCCACAGATGCAGGTTACAGCAGGCTACAGCAGGCTACAGCAGGGGGAAGAGCTTTCACTCATAGAGCTCCACAGTTATGGAACAGTCTTCCATTTAGTGTTCGGGACTCAGATACAGTCTCAGTGTTTAAGTCCACGCTTAAAACATATTTATTCACTCTAGCCTACCATGACTAGACTTTCCATTATGATAAATCCCAGTCTTAACAATCTTTTCTCTCCCTCTCTCCTTCTGCCGAGCTACACATGAGTTTATGGAGATGTTGGAGATCATGGTCCTTTCTGCTCTCCGGACCTGCATGATCGATCTTGGAGGTCCTACTTCTGGATGGAGGTCTCATCTACTCCAAATCCAGGATGCTGGAACAAAGGCTTCTTCTAAACCAGATTACATATAAATCAATAATTATCTCTTTAATTATATCTGTTGTTACCCAGATGAGGATGGGTTCCCTTCTGAGTGTGGTTCCTCTCAAGGTTTCTTCCTCTTAACACCTTAGGGAGTTTTTCCCTTGCCATTGTCGCCACTCAGTGGTTTGCTCAGTTGGGATAATTTCTCAACTTTACTATGTGTATACTGTGTTTATATTCCTTTAAAGGTGCTTTGAGACAATGTCTGTTGTAAAAAGCGCTATACAAATAAAATTGAATTGAACTGAAATTTTGGGTCCCCTTGCTGGAGCTGCTACCCCAGCGACCCGATTATGGACAAGCGGTTGAGGATGGATGGATGGAAGTACAGTATCTAACAAAAGTGAGTACTCCCCTCACACTTTTGTAAATATTTGATTATATCTTTTAAATGTGACAACACTGAAGAAATGACACTTTTCTACAATGTATAGTGAGTGTACAGCTTGTATAACAGTATAAATTTGCTGTCCTCTCAAAATAACTCACACAGCCATTAATGTCTAAACCACTGGTAACAAAAGTGAGTACACCCCTCAGTGAAAATGTCCAAATTGGGCCCAATTAGCCATTTTTTCCTCCCCGGTGTCATGTGACTTGTTAGTGTTACAAGGTCTCAGGTGTGAATGAGGAGCAGTTGTGTTAAAATTTGGTGTCATCGCTCTCACACTCCATCATACTGGTCACTAAAAGTTCAACATGACACCTCATGGCAAAGAACTCTCTGAGCATTTGAAAAAAAGAATTGTTGCTCTACACAAAGATGTTTTAGGCTATATGAAGATTGCCAAGATTCTGACACTGAGCTGCAGCACGGTGGCCACATTACAAAAATGTGAGAGGTGTACTAACTTTTGTGAGATACTGTATAAGCCACCACATCACATGACATCATATGCATGCTAGCATTAGCAAACACCCGATAATGTCACTGACAATGACTTTCTTCAGTTTACTTTCTGTCAGCATTCTGTCAGTGTGTGTATTGGCTTATTTTCTGTTTTGGACAAACAATTGTGTAAAGTTTTAGTCTGAAGTTTATATTTGTAACGCTCAGTTTGTAGATTTTATTTATTAAGCGAAAAAATAGTACTGAAAGCAACAAAAGTGAGTACACCCCTAAGTGAAAATATTCAAATTGGACCCAAAGTGTGAATATTTTGTGTGGCCACTATTATTTTCCGGCATAGAGTTCACCAGAGCTTCACAGGTTACCACTGGAGTCCACTTCCAGTGATCCTTACAGGGTACTTACAGGCTCCTGTTGATTTTGACTAAAATAGTGGTTAATTTGCGCCTTTCAGTACTCATATAATAGTACATACTATACTTCGGAAAGTGTGAATGCATTGAAAGTCCTTTTAAACTGTGGCTGTGATTGTGCTGTGAATTAGATGCAGGTGTGCATGAATAGAATGAAAGTGAGTGTTCTGGGAATTGCGAACCATGTTGGTCATGTTTGTAGGCCACAGTGCAGGATGTGAAATGTATTCACTGGTTTGCTGTGATATGACAATAACATAAAAGGCACAATGTTAAAAGGGGTGCTATTATGAATAGAGTCAAGTATGGTGAACTGAACTTCCTCCATTTGCTTCTCTAAAAACCATTGACGATTACTAATTAAGACTCAGACAGCAGATGACTCCAATCCAGATCCACTTTTCTGCTGGCCCATTCTAACAATTAACTCAGTTTAGTGGGTTAACATTGTGTTTCTTATTAGAAAATTTTGGAAAACAGAAATTGCTCTTAGTGCATAAATATCTTAAGTAATGTAGGGAAAATTAGGTGTTTTATATTAACTGCCTGCAACAAGATCCATTGCCCAAGACAGTAGACAGTAAAGCAAATAAGACATGCACCTTTAAAACAGGCGAGACTTTATAAACTATTCTAATACACTGTGTAGGATCTCAAGTCGAACCAGGCAGTGAGGAAGGAAACAGGAGAAATAAGGACAATGGGCCACATTCCACCTTGTGGACCTGAATCCACGTTCTCTCAGACCATCCAAGCTATAAATCCAAGATTGGGACTAACTAGTCTGGGTTGTGGATAAACAAATGACACTATTGAGTAACACTTATGGCCTTGGAAGAAGACATCTGGCTGTAGGAGTCACACCAAAGCCATAATTCACCCCCTGAAATGCCACATGTGGGGTGAGAAGCAAACCAATACCCAGGATCACAGTGTAGGATCACTTGACGGAGTTCATTTCACATCATAAAAGATGCAGACTCTGGGAACACCTTTTACTGACAAGTCTTCATCTCACCTACTGGAGTACTGTAACCACAACCTAGATTAACTACACTCCATCTTATCTTCAGAGCTAATTTGTTAACAGCTTTTAACCAACTTGCATGTCTCCAGATCAGTCCTTTTGAGGTCATAGCACCTGGTCTCCTGGAACAAAAGGATTTGTGGGTTTTTGTGACGGGTAAAGGTGATTTTAATTTAGCACGTACACAACACGTCAAGAAATTTAGACACATAGTTGTCTGGATGAATAGGACACCACTTCCTGTGGACTGAGCAAGGTTAGAAGACATTTTCCAAGCCATGGGGAAATGTCTAAATAACACCTCAAAGGGTAAAAGGCCTGTGGTTTTAGATGGCATCATTCAATCAGTCGGTCTGCAATGACCAACAACATTCTATGCAGCCCAACGGTTGGCATATGGGTAAAATCAAACTGCAGACATTCAAAAGGCCTCTGCTTTACAGCAAAACCAGTGGCATTGTTTTGTAGACATCGTGAGAGAGGATGTAAGTCACATATACAAAATTTGGATGTCATATCAGACAACACTCCTGATAGAGAACGATGTGATATGGCGTCTTTGTTTTAACGATCGCGATAGCTGTTGGTTTAGCACAGGAAGAGATTAGATTGTTGACGAGTAGAGTGTGAGATTGGCAGGCTTAGAACACAATCCGTCTACAAAAACATACTTACTATTAAACAAAGGAGTATCATACAGATTAGATTGAATACTACATGAAGAAACAATTTCTTTTAAACAATCATAATTTTCAGGTGTCATCCTGTGAATTTAGCAGACTGAGTAAAGCGTGAGCAATAGAACATTTAATGATCAAATTTGTGGTAGCACCGAGAGTAGTTTCATAACCACTTCTGCGCTGAGCTGTCACATGTTGTGTTTCAATGTTGGATAATACCGGTTTTAACTGAAATGCCATGTGCAACACCAAAGGTGACAGGACCAATTGTTCTGCATCTGTTACCAACAGAGCGACAGCCGGGTAGTCCAGCATGTTCCTGTGCCAGTTCCTGAGGCCACAGTCCAGAATGTTCATGAGTGTACAAAAAGGTTCAGTGTAGTCTCCAGGGCTAAAGAGGAACATAAAGCATTGTTTGCATAGTACGTGTCACAGGAGTCAAAAGTGGATCGAATGTTCTACGATGGCCCTGAGCTATTTTGTAGCGGGCACCAGAGAAGTCATCACAACCGCCACCCGCCCGTCTAACAACCTTCTTGGTCCTTTTGATAACAGAAAACCCAAACATTTGACTTCTGTTTTACATAGGTGCTATTTTGTACGTGAACATTGAATCCATTGTGATCCAGATGTTCTAGCAGTCTAAAGGTTCATTGTAAAGCGCTATACAAATTGATAAATTATTAAATTAATTTCAGCAGCTTCTGACACAGCAGTGATAAGGAGATCAACCCGTATTCAGTACATGGGCGTTGTCATGAAGATCTTGTAATGAGTCTCACCACACGAGAAAACACAGGGTCAACGTAGCCCTTTGGCAGGCATGTCCAGGTCAGCTAGTGTCCCCTATGTGTGAATGCAAACAGTGGCTGAACACTGAAACAAGAGCACAAATACACCATGCTAAACCATGCATGGTGTGAAGGTATTAATGTAATGTAATAATAGAAGGCACATTAGAGCAACCGGAGAAACATAACTGCTGCCTGAGGTCTTGTGTTAAACAGGCTTTAACAGGTGTGTTATATGGGCTTAAATAGTTGTGCCAAGCTTGAAGAATCATACTCAAAAATGCTTGAGGCTGTAATTGGTGGCAAAGTATTGAGCAAAGGCTGTGAATACTTAGGTACATGTGCTTTTTTTGTTTTTTATTTTTAATAAATTTGCAAAGATTTCAAACAAACTTATTTCATGTTGTCATTATGGGGTATTGTTTGTAGAATTTTGAGGAAAATAATGAATTTAATCCATTTTGGAATAAGGCTGTAACATAACAAAATGTGGAAAAAGAGAAGCACTGTGAATACTTTCCGGATGCACCATATCCGTTCCTCCTTTGCAGGTACCAATTTTCGGTCCATGGAGATGTAGTCTGCTCGACAGGAGATTGGGTGCTCCCAATGAGTTGGCTTGCATTCTCCCAGTTCATCAGTCAGAGTGTCTATCCCTTTGTCCATCCTGCTGCCCAGGACAGTCCTTCTATCTATTTAGTGTGAGAGACAAAGACATGCAAAAACAAAAAAGACATACAACCCATAATACTCATTGCTCAATACTCCTTCTTTTTTGTTACTTATTTTATTTTTCTGTCACTTAATTTTACCTTCTTTTTTAATGTTCTCTCTTACACTATATACATTTTCACTTTTACATCATATACATTATGGCGACTTTTCCAGACAGAATTAGCCTTTCCGCTATACTCTGGTTCATCAACAATTTGTAGGTTTTGTCCAAACAAGGATTGCATGACTTCCGGGAACTATTGAGAGGCTTCACGATCCGCCATTGACGGATATCTCGATCTCTCTCTCTCTTGCTCTCAAGGGCTGTAGGATAAAACACGATTTCGAACGTTCTTCTTCTTGTTGCTTTAATAGTGGTAGGCCAACCAACTTAAGGTGCATTACCGCCACCTACTGGACTGGAGTGTGGGCAGCAGATTGGCAGGAAAAAAATTAAATACATGAATAAATAAAAAATAATAATAATGCCTTAAAAAAAAAAAAAAAAAAGGCATTTCCGGTGTTCGGCTGAATAAGTGAAAATGCAGAAAAATTTTGACCAAACAATGACGTGTTTGATGACGCGACCAAATAGCCTAGCAACGAAAGTGAGACGGAGACGTGCGAATGTCACAACCTCGATGAAGGGGCGCGCGCATGCACGAGCTACGTGTTCTTCAGATCTTTACTGTTTTGTTTCTGTTCCGGAGTATTTTGTCACGTCGCGAGACGTAAGGGAGTAGAGTACGGAAGCTGCAGTTTAAACTAACTAAATCTATCAAGGAACATAACATTAACTACGTATATAACTATACTATATCTACTATAATACTCCGCGAAGCGTAATATAAATCAGCAGTATAGAACCGAATAAAACCATTTTTTGCACTCTTGTCAATGTCAGTTATAGGCCTAACATAGGCTATTCAAAGGGGGCTCAAAGATGACCACAAAAATATTTTTATTTTACTAATTTATTTATTTGAAGTCATATTGTGCCTTGTTGGTAGCCTTCATTTTCGGCCTTCGGCCAAGTTTTACATTATATTCGGTTCGGCCAAGAATTTTCATTTCGGTGCATCCCTAAATAATACCAATAACAATAATACATAAATAAACAAACAAATCACTATATACTAGATATTCCTACTAAATTACTAAAGTCTCTCGCTTATCCCGGTGTTTTTTAGATAGTTTATTAGTGAACGTTGCATTTTCCCAGATGTTTTTCCCCAGCAAGTTCTTTAGTGTCATGTTTTGCTTTCCAATTTGCATGGCTAGCTCAGACCTTTTGCAGTCTAACAGGATGCGTTTTACAGTCTCTTGTGTATGGCAGCGGGTGCAGAGTCCAGTGGCATGTTTTCTTACTCTGTGTAATGTTAGATTTAAGATAGCATAACCTATTCTAAGACACATAATTTTCCTCGCTTTCTTTGCGTTCCTGCCCTGCCTCATACTCATGCCTACTTGTTTTTGTATAGTATATAGGTGTTGTCCGGTGTTAGCTATGTCCCAGTATTCCTGCAATGTTTTATGTGTGTGTCCCTTTATAATGGTTTTAATCTCTGATCTACTTAATGGTACTTGTATATCAACTGTTTCATGCTTCTACCCCTACATGTGCAGGAACCCAAAAGAAGGAAACAAAACACACACACACACATATATATATAAGGAAATATATAGTATATTTGATATTGCAGAAAGACTGTCAGAATCTATAGTGACAGCTTGGTCCTGGTGATTTTTTTCCAACTACTGCAGTACCAATAATACTCCTAATAGTTCTACAGTATTCAGTGATAAGTGATCAGCTGCGCTTTTTTTGACTGCTACTTACATTACATTTACATTTATTCATTTAGCAGACGCTTTTATCCAAAGTGACTTACAGATGAGAGCACACTCACACACCAATGGTAGCAGAGCTGCCATGCAAGGTGCTAGCTTGCCATCGGGGGCAACTTAGGGTTCAGTGTCTTGCCCAAGGACACTTCGGCATGGGATCACCCGGGCCGGGATTTGAACCACCAACCCCATAATTAGTGGATTAGTGGACAACCCGCTCTACCGACTAAGCCACAGCCGCCCTAATTTAAATGACATCATCTGTTTTACATCCATTTTTTGCATGCAAGTACTGATCAGATCAATATCACAATAAAGCTTGGTATAATTTAACAATATGAACATGAAAATAAAAATTTGATTAATACAATAGCAAAAGGTAGTCTGTAAAGTCACTTGGTTGTATCACAAGGTAGTGCCTGAGAAATGTGTGGTATTTTTGTCTGAATGTTTTGAATCTATTGCGTATTAACCAACCCTGACGGCTTGTATTACATAAGTTAATATGATTGATAAGGTCCTTGAAATGTATACAGACATTCTGTAATAATCCCCCCCCCATTTTCAAATGTTATACATTGTCATGCAAACGTTTTTTTTTTTACTTTTTTTTTTTATTACAAATCATATCAGTAATGGATACTTTAATAATATGCACATTAATAAATACATGTATAAATACGGACATATTTATGCATATATTGATCATATTTATTATATGTACATAATAATTGAATGATCAAGAGTCTGCTTGATCAAAATGAATGGGAATAAAATTCTGCAGATCAAACCTCCATGTCTCTATGAAGCACTGAGCAAGACGGCGGCCAGGAATCCCGCGTGGTGACCACTACGGCCATTCCAGTGCATTTCTATTTCAGTGTTCCATACACTCCTATCTCTCCCGCAATCTTCTTCGCACCCGATCTCACTTCTTGACTCGCCACTTCCTTCTGCCATCTTCTGCCCAGTCACATTCCAACTGTTGCCAACCCGCCCTAAGGCGCGTCACCCTTCTTCCAACCCGATTTCGAACGTAGTCAGGGATTTGCGTTTTTATGGCGCTCAAGTGTGACGTCCTGTGACGGTTACGCGCATGCGCAGTAGATTGACTTGCGCTGTAAAACTTAAAATCGGACAGGGAACGCGGATAACCATGCTTACTTTTTAGGCTAGTTGGAATATATGTTTAACGAATGTTCGCAATGAATAATAATTCCACATATTATTTCCTGTCAGTCTTTTCGGTATAGAAAAGTCCATTATTACATTAACGGTCGCGAGTGATTCTTATTTTTGCAGCAGTGGAAAACGCTTTAACGGTAGCCGGTTAAGTAGCCAGTTAGCAAACACGAATGCAAAAATCGCTTTTGGATTAGATATCTAGCTAGCATCTGCAAATGTCAAGTGTAGTATGATATGATTATCTGCATCTCTTCTTTATTTAATTCGTATTTTTTTATTATAGTTATTGTGTAACATCAAATTTTGATTTTTTTTTTACACGCAAGTTTAATCGCTGCGCGCGCTATGCCTACACTTCCTCAGAACAATTTAAAAGAACAGCTCGAGCGGCACACCAGCGTAGCTGCACGAAGAAAGTCTCCGTCCAAAGTAAAGTCTGGGTAAGTTTACTGGGGATAAGCCGGGTTCACACTGTGCGATTTTTAACAGTTCTTTGCGACTATTGCTTGTCAGACTGCACAAACTTGATCCCCGCTGGAAGCCATGTCACACAGTAGAATCTCAGTTGTCATTAATGTCAGACTTAACGACAGTCGACGCGAAAAAGGGACGCACGCAAAAAGATTCTTTCCTTCTAGGGAAGCCACACTCCAGTACTGTGCCTAAAATCGTCGGAGACTGCCATAATTTAATCAGAGGAACAGTTTGATCGCAACGGCCATTAATCGGCTGTGATTGAACATGTCAAACGAGAGATCAAAGACTACAAATTTTGGCCTAGGTTTATAGGATTTTTTTAGGTTTCTCAGTTTGTCTCAGACGACCAAATCGTGGCCAAAATCGTACAGTATAAACTCTGCTGTAGTTGCTGCCCTATAAACTTGTCATAACCTTATTTTGGTATGCTTTTCACTGTGTGGCCTATGCGTAGATGCCAAGGTATTCACCCCAGTGGGCACTTTATTATGAACGTTCATGCAGTTATCTAATCAGCAGTCATGTGCTCAGTGCAAAACATTTAATAAAGACACAGATCAAGAACCTCAGTTAATGTTCACATCCAACAATCGAATGAACAAAAAGTGTGATTGTGGCATGGGTGTTGATACCAGAAGAGCTGGCTGGAGTATTTCAGAAACTTCTGATCTGTATGTGTGTGTGTGTGTGTGTGTATATATATATATATATTTTTTTTTTTTCAGTTTTTTATTTATTGAAAAAGTTCAAGGGGGCCGAATACTTTCGCAAGGCACTGTACATGTATGTATATATATGTGTATATATATGTGTGTGTGTGTGTGTATATATGTGTATATATGTATGTATGTGTATATATGTATATGTGTGTGCCTTGCGAAAGTATTCGGCCCCCTTGAACTGTTCGACCTTTTGCCACATTTCAGGCCTCA
>JAFFST010047089.1:178391-203043 GCA_022414735.1 Noturus placidus | reverse complement strand
GAAAGACCCAGACTAAGTGAAGAACCCAACTATATATACACACCCCAGTGCTCATTAACCAAAACGTGAATCAGGTGCAGAAAAACATGTGACTTGCGGTGGCTGATGGGAAATGGAGTCCAGAGTTCTTAGAATCGTGACAATATATATATATATATATATACACATTTCTCATGAATATAAAGTTTACATGCATAAAATGCTTCATTATCCAGCATTATTATTGATTTATCAGCTGTAAATATGGTCAATTTACCAACTTGATTATTCAAGTCAGATGACTAGCTGTCTAAGAGAGACCAAGTGTGATAATGTACAATGCTCTAGGCTAAGGTAGGCTAAGCAGTTTTGTTCTCATGAACATTACATTTACTCTTAATCTCAAATGGCTTTGTAATGACAAATAATGCCTTTGATACCACAACACTGCTGATTTCATGGTGAATTCTGATTGGTCAGCAGGTGCTGATTCATTTTTGTACTAGCAGCTCAGAGAGAAGCACTGGCTTCAAATCTCAGACTTTATTAACGCACTTTTTTCTAATATGCTTTTGTTTCTATGGTAATAGGTAATTCAGAGGGACATGTATGATGGACATGACACATAATCTAATTCTAATAATAAATGGATCAAAACATTTATTTATGTTATTTAACAAAGGAAAATGCATTTTTATTTATTTAACATTTATGGAATGAGTCTCCAGTGTCAGCACATTGTACCAGTCAGCAAGGAAGACTTTTTTTTGTCTTGCATCAAGACAGAGAAAAAAGCTGGAGAGGAAAAGACAGGTTGCATAACATGAGCAAAAACTAGAACCAACTTGTTTTTTTTGGCATTAAATGTAACTGTAAATATATATATTTTAAAAGAATAATGACATTCTTTAATTAATTTGCTATTTTAATTATTGGAATAAGAGAAATCACTTTAGGATGTACTGTTATAGGAAAATAATAAACTTTGAGATCATGTCAGGTTACTTCACACCAACCCGTTGTTGATTATTTCCCTACAATAGCACATCCTGTCATGCTTTATTTCTTACATATACCCAATTTAATGGCTTATATGCTCACTCTAGGGCCTTTTGGAATCTGTTTCAAATTACCAACACAAGCAGCATGCAAGAGTGAAATATATACAGCAGAACAATGCAAAAATATACCTTCAATATGTGTAAGATATCTTCTTCAGAAATAATTATGCAAGTATACAAGTATTACAAGTTAGATACTAGAATAGAAACAAAAAATGTTTTGCTATTAGCTCCTAAAAACAACAGTGCAAGAGTTTCTCTCACTTACCATTGTCCAGTAATGTTCAATGTCATATTAATGAGAAAACCAAAGCTATACAACACAGTTGCGGTGGGTTACTTCAGAGAACCGGCTTGACTAGATAGCAATTTACGAGATGACAAGCGAGATGGCATCGACGACAGTATTGACATGGAAATGAAAGATGTTTAAATTGAAAAAGTCATCACAGAATTTATTCATGAAATATTTTGCAGATTGAAGATCACATACTGATTACAAATACTGAAATTTAGTGTGGATTTGTTCTTCAATTCTTCCATTGCATTTGTTTATTTTAATTCTCCACTAAAAAACGGTGGTCCTTGTTTTGTATTCTTTTATTTACAGAATTTTATTTCAAATCTACTAGTCAATTAAAAAAAAAATTCAATTACATTCAGCAAATTCTTATCATTGGATTTGCATGATGTATGTAGTTTGGCAGAAAGACAAATGCAACTGCACTGTTCCTTATATAATTCATTTCTGTCACGTGAAGAGAACTATTGATTTACCTATGAGTCAGTTGTGATCTTACCTGAGCTTTATGACATTTCAATTGTTTGCGTACCCCTAAAGCTTACTAACAGGATGAATCATTTCCTCCCTCCTCACATAAGTCAATATAATTGATTTGTCTTCACAGTTGTTCCAGCATCCTCTGACTCTTCACACAAAGACGAGACCAAGAAGCAGAAATATTCTGTTATTAACACGTCCACTCTGCTCCAATCTCTAAAAGCATCTATTATTATCCTCTTCTAATTAAACACTGCAATGCAAAAACATGATGTTTTTCATGTGAACATGATTTTATCTGTTTATTTTCTGTCATGATGCCAATCTATAGTCATAGCCTTATTGTTGCATCCAAATGTCACATTCAGTTGGCATATTAATAAGCAAAGATTCATAAAGACTATTTTCTCAGAAAAGCTGACGTCAAGCAGAGCAAACAGTGAGTCACCTGGTAATAGATAGAGCGATCATTTCAGTCTCACTGGGTTAGCAGAATAAATATGTATATAACACACGATGCTGTATAAAAACCAATGTTGTGCTAAGAACTGAAGAGAGTAGAATTTTATCCAAAAAAATATTGGGACCATATAGGAATTTTATTCCTGATGAGAAAAACAATAGAAACCCTCACAGAATTTATAATGGGTTTAATGGTTATAATTGGAATTTATTTCTTTTATTTATCAATTTGTATAGCGCTTTTTACAATGGTACATTGTCTCAAAGCAGCTTTACAGAAATATCATTTTACATTTACAAGCGACTTACTGATGAGATCACATTCACACACCAATGGTAGCAGAGCTTCCATGCAAGGTGCTAGCTTGCCATTGGGGGCAACTTAGGGTTCAGTGTCTTGCCCAAGGACACTTCGGCATGGGATCACCCGGGCCGGGATTCGAACCACCAACCTCACGATTAGTGGATTAGTGGACAACCCGCTCTACCGACTGAGCCACAGTCCAATTGTAAATAAAACCAATTGTATTTGGTTTTAATGAAAACTGCAACGGTCCCTGTGGGTCTCTACTGGTAATTTGTTGCATTCTATTGCTGGCATGTTATGTCTAGGAAATGCCATTAAGGACCAATTATAGTAATGGTAACGGTTGTAATCGTTAGCTGCTCCTTTGTAATGGTATTTGTACTGGAAATCATTAGAATGTCTGCAATGGTTTCTTTTGGGGTTTGTCCCCCCCAGCAGGGATTAAATATTATATTCCTCTGAAGATTAATTATGAAGATGAATATTCAGGTCGTTTAGGGTGGGATTTTCCTTGCATTTGTGTCAACTGTTATATTTATTAGGACTACATTTTAAATAAATCATAGTCAAATAGCTTTATTCAAAGACTATTTGATAACAGACTATTGTGTAACAAGCAGCAGATTGAAAAGGTGGCCCGTGTGTGTGTGTGTGTGTGTGTGTGTGTGTGTGCCTGTGCGTGTGTGTGTGTAGGTTGTGAACTGCTTGCCCTCAGGCTGGAGCAGTACACACAGACATGCATCACGGGCCATGTGACAAGGAGCAACGTGGTGGCCTGGACTACACACTCTGTTCTCGGAAAGCGGCATGTGGTCGCAATTACATTCCAGCTGCATTTAGTACAACGTTGGGATAATATTCATACTCAACCTTACATTAGCACACTGTAAAACCCGGTCACCTCTCGGCAGCTGCGGCGCTACAGTCAAGTGGAACCTTTATATCTTAGTACAGGGTGTGGCGGATTTTAAATAGTGCGACACCCGTCCTTCTCAAATAGCTCGCGAGTAAGAAGAGATTGTTTAGTGGTGTTATTTATTTTATAAATAAACATTAATTATAAAATACCGTAAAGACAAGGACACAAGAAAACAGACTACTTCAAAATCGACATGTGCTGCTCAAAGCATAGCTGTAAGACAATAGTGATCTAGACGGAAAGTTACTGCGATACGTGTTTGCGTCTGCCATATTGGAAAGGAAAAATGCACCAATTAATTAATTAATTAATTTTAAAAAGCACAAACTAAGTGTTAACTGGTAAGAGGTGGAATGTTCTGCAGTAACACACACATTCAGTCATTTAAACACAGTAACATGTTACTTTATTCTGTAAATGTATGACACTTCTTACATTTATATACATTTACATGTTGTAACCCCATTACAGTTACTGCTCTCATAAACAAACACAATGAATTTTGTTTGTAAATCAAAAAAACATATTTGATCAAATTGAATATTTTAGTCAGAGTTATTTTGCTTTCTTTCTATTGTGTGCTGTTTGATTGACGCGCATGCGTGGACTCGCGCTCGTTCAGTTTAATGGAGACTCGCTTGCTGTCAGGACAAGGCTTTATGTAAACTGGAAATACTGGTGTGAATTTCTAACATTTACAGATAAAAATATAAATGTAAAAATGTCATTTCTGGGCTGAAGAAAACATGTCTGGAACACATTAAACAGCACACGCATCTGTCGCAGCATCTGACAGGACAAGCCACGTTAATACACTTACGTATATATTAATACTTAATACAGTTGGTTTAAGGCGCTTAATGTAAAACATTCCCATGTTTTGGACGATCTGGATCATGCATTTTTCACCGGCAGCAGCTCACTCTGTGAGCTCCGCTGTTTTTTAGATGGGTTTTATTTATAGAAATGCGTTTTTCACCATTGTGAAGTGACGTTACTGATGGGGTTATCCACAGTGACGTCACAGACCCAACTAATTCATAATGACATCTGTTGTCGATTATTTTAATTATCGAGTTTATCGATTAGTTGGTGTAGCCCTAGTGGATATACAATGGTAAAAATCTGAAAAATCCCTTTATGTTCAGCTGATTTTCATAGACTTTGCATTGTTTAAGAGATCCTACATTTCCACATGTCAGGGGAACACTCAATGGACATATTCTGGTTGGTACCAGGTTGTTGGAGACCTACCCACCTGTTCTTATTCATATATTCAGACTATATTTTCGAAACTAGTAATATATTATTAATATATGTAATATATGTATTGTATCATCTTTCATCACAGAAGCAGGAGCTTTGTTTGCAAGTGCCATGCCATTTTGCCATACACTGCTTTTTCCCTCTCTGACCTGGTGTAATTATTATACACACCTCTATTATAATAATATTATATATGCAAATGAATGTAATTTTATAGGCTGAATTCAGATATGTTGAGACATCAGGTAAATTGGCACAGTAGCATTTGCTATTTGTTATCTATCTTATTACAACGTGGAATAGCATTAACGAGACAGAGATGCAGAGGGATAGAAAGTACTTGCTACTGCAAGGTATATTTCTGAAGATTTATGAAACGCTCCTTACGTTTTAGTGGCGTTTTCTACTGTGTTTTTTTTTTTTTTACTTAATCTGTTTCTCTAAATATTTTGAATATTTTCAAAAAATATTTTCTAAACCTTGTTACCATTGCTATTCCATTAAGAAATGAATTATAGGATCTTAATATGTAGCCAATTTGTTTAATCTATGGTGTTCATAAAATATTAGAACATGTTGATGTATTTGGACAAGATTTTAGTGACCCTCTGTAATATAAGCTGTATAGAAAATGGATGGATGGATGAACTAAAGGTCTAAACTGATGATTTGTGTCGCAAATTACCAAGTATGTCATTAAAATATGGTCTTACAAAAGGTTAAACCATGACTCTTTAGAATATAATAACAAAAACACAAATATTTGTGATTTTACCATATATACACAATAGCCTGGTATATTCAGTATATGAAGCAGCAGCAGTATATGAAGCAGTATATGAAGAATATATCCATATATATTTGCTAATATATGAAAATCTGCAATAATCATTTATTATGCACAATAAATGTCTATATAACGTAAGTAGATTTTTTTTAAATACATAAAAATGACATTTTATCTTGAATGGTAATGTAAATGTAAATGTGAATGGTATTTGGGGTGGATGACCCTAACACAACAAATGAAATACTATATCAATAGCAGATCAAAGAATACCACAAAATAGAAAGAAATGCTTGAAATTATGATCAGTATATTGGATAGTAATATATTTTCATATATTGTTTTATGTAAGAACAAATTTAGGCCTAATTTTTGGTTCATTTCTCTCTCCACTTTAAGGCATTACTGACAGTTGTGTGATGAGAGTTAATCCAGATGTCCACAGCCTACAGCAAACTAATTATATTGTTTTTCTACACAGAAGACAGCCATCAGTCCGAACAGGTAGGTAGGTAGTGACTAATTCTAATCATGCAATCAGAGCTTCACAGGGTGACTACTTTGTTGTTTAGTAAATGAGTCTGATTCTCATTCTCATTTCATTAAATCCAGATTTTTGTTTAGCTCACATTATTTCACCTACACGTCTCCATAGACGGGGTAGGGCATCATGGAAAACACTCACTCACTAAATTCATCACTTCATATCCAGTCAGCAGAATCTAGGACAAGGGGCTGAGTAGCACTCAGATGCTAATAGACAGAGAATATTGATTTAGATTTAAAGTAATAACCTGTAACCTGTCATTTTTTCCTCTTTGCTGACTTTTATTCCTACATTTGACTATTTTACATCATTCTCTTTTGATTATTTATTATTATTTATTTAATCTTTATTGAATTACTGGCTGCCAAATGTAAACAGTTTATTTTTATTTAGTATTTTATTACTAGTTACTATTTTTAGAGTTTTGCTGCTAGGTAGATGTCATCTCATCGTTCCACATTACAGAAACCTGTTTCTTCACTCTGTACAGAAAAAATATCCATTGAATCAATGCAAAAATGAGCTGACAAGATTAATGTGATTTATATCTGACTGATCAGGTTACTGAAAATTTTCTATAGCAAGGTAAACAGAAGGCTGTCATTAAAAAAACCTTTGTTGTTGTAGTACAAAGACCATTGTAAAGAAAATTCCATGTTGAGAAATTTCATTCATGGTTTAAACTCACCATTTAGTTCTTTTTCCTAACGGTATAGTCACTCTAGAAAGTTGCTTGTTGTGCAACTACTGCCTAAAAGGTACTGAATGAGAAATGTGCCTCTACAATCTAAAAGTATAAAGTTGAAATTGAATTTGTAAGTGAAGTCTTGTAATTGCATTGCATCATACTGAAGAATCGAATGGCTTGAAGGAGCATAACGTTAAAATATGTTACTTGTCTGGGCTTTTCAGAAGGAGGGGCTTTGATGAAATCAGAGATTTTCAGGAAGTCTGGGAATAGAGTGTACTGCAATAATGTATATTATTTGACAAATACTGTGTTTTTTGAACATTAAAGCATGTTACCCTATTTTATTACACCCAATAAACAAAATAATTAAAGTTTCAAAACGTATAAAAAGCAGGATATGACTCCTTTAATAATTAAAAAAATTGCAATTAAATAATAAAAAAAAGGATAAGTAATTGCAGGTAGGAGCTAAAGCTGTGAGTGGAGAACTGTAGAAAAAATAGAGCACACAGACCATAGTACCGTTCTGAGGAATCATTAGAGCCAATTGTTTGGATTTGTAACTGTATTGTGTCATATCGAATTTGCAGAGAATTCAGAAAATCTCAATTCAAGTGTCACGTGTCACTAAAATCACTGCTCACTTTGATAGAAAATGAGTGGTCGCTTTGTCACCTACTAGTCCAAACATAGGATAAGAAGTGCTTCTTTAAGACGGATGAAGGGTTTTATGTTGACCTAAATTCACTTGTAGACTATAACACAATAATAATGTTCCAATTATGATAATTCAGGGGTGCCATCTTCTACAGGTTAGCCCTGGCATTCCCTCGGAAATTTTTTTTTATCCCTTCCTAAGGTGAAATGTAAACTTTTCAAGGTCAACTCAAATGCAAATAAAATTCACCCGGCAGAAAAGCAAATGACTGAATGCGAAAGCACACGGGCCATGAAAGGCAAGGTTAATTTCACTTTGTGACAACTTTATCTAGGTGAACTTTGACCTGGGAATTTGCAAACCATTGTTGTGCACCAGTAAAAACAGAAAGGTGAGTATTCTGCATGCTTGAGGAGCTAAACTGGTCGTTAAATAATAATAATATAATAAAAACACAGGTTAAAATATGTTATGCATCATCATTTACAACCCTAATTCTGGAAAAGTAGGGACAGTATGGAAAAGGATAATAAAAACAAAGAGGAATGATTTGTAAATGTACTTTGTCTTGTATTTGAATATATATTTTATTATAAAGTCATGGTATGTGATGTTCTACTTAATCAACTGATAGTTTTTTGAAGATAAACATTTATTTTTAAATTGATGCCTGCAACACGTTCCAAAAATGTTGTGACGGGGTAATTTAGGACTAATACCGATGTGACAAGTTGAAATAAGAAGGTGATGTGAAACAGGTGAAGTAATCGTCTAAGCATTGTATATAAGGAGCCTCCAAAAAAAGTCTAGTCCTTCAAGAGCAAGGATGGGTCAAAGCTCACTGCCAGATGCATTAACAAATAATCCAACACTTTGAGAACTACATTCCCAAAGACAAATTGACAGGATTTTGGGCATTTCACCTTCTACTGCGCACAATATAATTAAAAGATTGTGCATAAAGCACAAGGCCGAAAACCACTTCTGAATGCATGTGATCTCCGATCCCTCAGACGTCACTGTCTGAAAAACAGTCATGACTCTGTAATGGTTTTCCTGACATGGGTTTGGGAATACTTTGGTAAACCTTTCTCAGTCAACACCATTCACCACTGCATCCACAGATGCAAGTTATGGCCTTACTATGCAAAGCAGAAGCCATACATCAACACTGTTCAAAAGCGCTGTCAACTTCTCTGGGCTCGGTCTCATCTGAGATGGACAGTGATACAGTGGAATTGTGTTTTGTGGTCCGACGAGTCAACAGTTCAAATAGTGTTTGGACAAAACTGCCATCGTGTTCTCCAGACCAAAGAGGAAAACGACCGTCCAAGCTGTTCTCAGAAGCAGGTCCATAAGCCAGTGTCAGTCATGGTAAGGAGGTGTGTCAGTGCCCATGGCATGGGTAACCTGCACATCTGTGAGGGCGTCATTAATGCAGAAAGATATGTACCATTTTGGAGCAACATATGCTGCCATCCAGAGCAGGATAACACCAAACCACATTCTGCCGGATTACAAGCACATGGTTGCGTAAGCAGAGAGTGTGGGTGTTAGCATGGCCTGCCTGCAGTCCTGACGTGTCTCCCATTGAGAACGTGTGGTGCATTATGAAGCACAAAATAAGGCAACAAAGGCCCACCGTACAGTTGTGCAGCTGAAGAAATGCATAATGGATGAATAGGGGAAAATTCCGCTTCCTAAACTTAACCATCTGGTTTCTTCACTCAGCGTCCAAATGCTTAATTGTTATTAAATGTTAAGTGTTATTAAAGGAAAAGGTGATGTTACACAATGGTAAACAGTTGACTGACCCAACTTTTTTGGAGTGTGTTGCAGTCATCAGATTTGAAATGAGTGTATATTTTCAAAAATAAATTAAATTCACGAAGTAAAACATCAAATAATGTGTTTTCAATATAGTACAGGGTGAATTTTCAAACGATTTTCCATACTGTCTGATACTATATCATGCTGAGTAGTTTATATTTCCAGTTAATTGTTCTTTCTGGGACTTCTGGGAGTGGTTGATGTCAGGGCTCTGAGTATCACTTGAGTTCTTCCACTTCAGCCTGAGCAAATCATGTCTACATGGACCGCGTTTTGTGCACATGGGCATTATCATGCTGCAACATGTTTGGGCCTCTTAGTTTCAGTGAAGGGAAATTGTAATCCTACAACATAAAAAGACATCCTATACAGTTATGTGCTTCCAAATTTGTGGCAACAGTTTCGTGAATACACACATATGGGGGTCAGGTGTCCACATACCTTTGGCTTTATAGTGAATGTTTATGTTTAGCAACATAATTGTATATGCTATTGTTACTTCACTTTTGAAAGACATAGATTCCACTTTATTTTGTTGTTTAGTCCTTAAAGGTGAGCTTTTAGAACTGACCTGGGAGTCAGAATATTGGTATGTCAGAAAGTTTGTGCTCTTTCTTGCTATAAAACTCGTTGGAAGCTAGTTTAGGGATTCGAAAGACATTTGGTTCATGACCCCGTATACCACACTGACTTCTAGCCAACACCAGCACCTGCACAGATGAAGTAATCTGTCTATGCAAATCCTCAGCAAATTGCAACAGAGGATGTCACATTTATCTTTTTTGTATTCTGGAACTCGTCGTGTCTAGTCATGTTCCTACAGCTTTCAATAAAATGGATCAGGTCAGACAACCTTTAGCTAAAGATCTTCATTTGAATTCCACACAAGTCTTATTTCTGATCCTATTAAAATGCACATTATTGTTAATATTTATCCTGCAAGTTGGAAAGGAATCTCTGTTGAGGTTAGATATACTTTTGCCATACTTGTCAAAAAAATGTCACCCCACTTAGGGACCTGAACATCCACCTACTGTACAATACTGTGCAAGCTGCTGATTGCCTCATCCTACTTCATTCAGCCTAAAGTATGTCTGCACTCTAGAATCCTACAAACCAACTAGACTGTATTCAGACAGATGGCTACATGAGAGACAGCCAGCCTGCATTCTTCACCTTTTTAATTCAGTTGACCTTCAAGTTTCACAAGTACCCAGAAAAAACCTCCACTTTCCGTCTCCAAACCCACTTCTCCTCCCTGATTTCCTTTATCTATCCCTTTCCATAAACAACTTGTCTTGATTACTCTATCCTCTCTCTCCTCCAAATCTATACTCTTAGCTTAGGAATTCTTTGTGTATTCCAATTTTACAATTACTGTGACAAAATTAACAATACTCAAACTCTCAACCTTCTTCACCCCCCACTATTCACTGCTGCCAAGAATATTGACTTTTTCTTTGAAGTTAAGGTGCCTGTCATTGGCCGACAATCTATGCCACAGAGCCTCCTTCTACACAACATCATTTTTCCTTCACATTCCATCATCCACAGTGATGCTCTAGCCAGTTTGACTTCCAATTTTTTCTTGGACCCTATTTCTTGCTAGTCATCTAGCTTACACGCATCTTGTCATTCACCTAACTCAAATTCTCCACCATTCTCAAGCAGGCATAAAAGATTCCAACAGTCATCACAATAATACAGACTAGACTAAGCTCCTCTCATTTCTATGAAAAAAATGCTTTCTATCTTCTTTCCCTTACAGAATGACCTACTAGATCCCAACCAATCTAGCCACAAGTGTGGCTCCTCCACCAAGACTGTCCTTTTGACTGTTGTGGACACCCTGTGGAAGCTTCTCATTTTTCTTTTTTATTTGATGGATGTATCTCCAGCTTTCAGTAGCCACCAGATGATCCTGGACACTATGTCCAATCTTTGTGTCAGAGGACTGCACTCAAATGGTTTATGTCATAAATCTCAGGATGACTTTACTTAAATTGGTATCATGAATTGACAAGCTGTCCAAGCTGCTTCAGTCAACAAAACATAATCCTCAAAGATTTGTACTTGGCCCTTGTTACTGTGCAGTCATTTGTTGGGTACAGTCAGCCACATTCACAGCATCTTTCATTGTTGCTATGCTATAATACTCAGTTCTACTTGTCCTTCACTTTTTTAGGACACTGCAGTTTCAGCATACATTTCAGCTTACCTTATTTGCTTATACCCATTTCAGTTATGCTTGTATGCATTCATGTATGCTTGCAGGTATGCTTGTACATATTTAGCATGGATGAGGGTTCACCACCTTTAACTCAATCCAACATCACATTAATGTCTAACTTGGATTGTCATTATTCTCATCAGGAATTGTTACCTTGGGGTAACAATCAATGATAACCTTACCTGCCCAATCTACTTTATGGCAATCTTCTTATCTTGTAGGTTTGCTCAGTATAATATCTGTAATAATAATTGATATTACTCTACGCATTCATTATTTCATGGTTACTGCAGCTCTCTGCTGGCTGGCCTACGATCTTGCACTGTTAAACCATCACCGTTTATTAAAAATGGGGTGGTACATCTAAACCTCCATCAAGCAAAAACCAAATTCTTCTCACTTGTGGTTCTGTGATGTTGGTCTGCAATACATGTTTCACATTCAGTTACTGAAAAAGCTAGATACTTTTACACTGCCTCAATTTTCACCTTGGATTAAAGCATCAGTGAAAGAGCTGTGTAAATTTGAATGTCTTAAACCTGTAACAGTCGGGTTTCTAGGCTTGCTGTCGGCTGAACTAGATAATTCAGTGAAATTTTGTCACCTTTGTTGTTTACCTCCAAAGTTTTTTTTATTGATTTAATGCAGGCTTTTAAAGCTCTAGGACAGTTTTGCCAGTCCTGTCTGGATTACAATGATAACTCTTTTAAAATTAATGTTCAATTGTCTATTAGTCTATCACTATTTTGTTTTTCTCTGCTCCTTTATTCCCATTTGCACGGTGCACATTTCAAAACAAAAGCCACTATAGCCTCTGGGATAAGGTGTAATATTTATTGCTGTGAAGGCCACTTTGTTTGATGTTTCAGCACCTCCCTTGTGGCTTTGTTTGTTTAGTTAACTTTAGGATGTTGTATAACTGTTATAGTAATGCAATAAAATATTACGGGACAGGATGTAGCCAGAGAGAGCTATCTGCATAGCGCACTGGTGAATCATCCATGAGGGCCTGGCTGTGTCCACAATCATTTCCTGTCTAATAAGCTACAGAATACAGAGCAGCAGTACAGTATATTGACCATGTAAGGGCCTGTGTAAACAGCTAAGTACAGAACATTCACAACATAAAGTGTCTTAGAGAGTTATTTTGCCACCATGAGCCACCAGAACAGCTTCACCACTCCTTGTTATAAATACTACAAATCTCTGGTTCTGTACTGGAGGGATGAAAACCAGTCTTTTAAAAGTTACCCCCTCAGTTGATGCATTCATAATAGTGGTGGAGAGTGCTGTCTCCACGTTGCTTCAAATTCTCCTACTTCTGGACCAAGTTCATCCCATGTTGAACTCAGGGTTGAAATGTGGTGAGTGTGAAGGTCAAAACATATCAATTACATTCTCAGCAAACCATTTAGTGATCCCTAGTGCCCTGTGGTTGGAGGCATCGCCATCCTAGATGAGACCACTATCATCAGGAATGGGAAAAGGTTCATCATAAGATAAAGGCAAACAGTCATAAGAACTTTGTATTGATTTGCAGTGACCCTTGGCCCAAACCATGAGACCTCCCCAACCACCAAATACATATACACTGTACAAATGAGTTTCCTTAATTTTGTCACTCATTTGTAAAATCATAGCTCACACTAAACAGTATGGGAATGTGTATAGATGGAAGTAGATTCACTAGTTAACTATGTAGTTAGGTATGCATGCCTTATTTGTTGCAACTCTAATTAATGAACTCATAAAATGTGACACCCTAATTTCTCCCTAATAAAGTATTATCTTATCTTAAACCATAAGTAGCAAACAACACAGAAAGAAACATGAATATTTATACCACTTTTTCACTCTCTAATTGAAAAGACTAACACTCTTAGGTTATATAACATATCTCCAACCTCTGCTACTTTGTAATATCCCTCCATCTCAGATCTGCTACATTCAAAGCAGTTTTTCTATTGGATTATGCAAGTTCATGAATCAAAGTCAAACTTGAAGAAAATTTCAAATCTTTCATCTGAACCAGAATGTCAGGTATGCAAATCGACAGCGGCGAGTATTTACATTGACATGCGTGTCATTTTGCATACAGAAAGAAACATTTTAATTTCCTCATTTGTCTTCATAATGTGTCAATAAGATAAGTAATCTTGTTAGTTGATCTGAATTTGCCACCATTTGATTTTTAAATAGACTGTATTGAAATAATTTTCCAATAAATGAAAGTTTTTAATTCATTATAAATGAAACTAATTTCTATACTTTTAAGGTCAGGAAGATCTATGGGTAGATGTTCTTCATGTATTGTTGGTATTCTTTTTAGTTTTCAAGTGATCTGATCACTGTCAATGTGGTAATGTTTCATATTTTATAATCAGATGCACACAATTAACCAGTGTTTACAGAAATACTGAAGACTTTATTTATTTATTTATTTATTTATTTATTTTTAATCCATTGGATCTGGTCTTCTGAGATAAACTCAAGCTTTTATTTCCAAGATTTCATTTAGAGAGAGATTAAGAAGTATTTAGTCTTTTTTAAGTGCTCGAGTGCCCCCTTGTGATATAAATATATATTTGGGTTTTATTTCAGAAAGGATTACCTTGGCTGAACGTTTGTTTCATGAACAAAGCATATAAAACTGTTGTGACCTGTAATGAAGGGAAAATCTAGGGTTAGGCCTGTGAAACTGGCCCATGAATAAAACATTTTCTCATAGATGTCACTTTAAGGTCATTCACCATGTGGATTTGGTTAAAAAGGAAACAATATTTAATATTCAGCTAGTGGCTACTACAGTTAGAGTGCACGTGGGAGTACAGTGATACATCATTTGAAACAGAGTATATTAATACTTTGTCACTAATTTGTGTATACACTTACTTCTGTGGTATTAATTAAAAGAATCAAGACAAGGGTTACAGCATGTAGTTGAAGTGTTAAATTTAATCTCTCTTGCTTGACACTCATGCTTGATTAGTTTATTTTGTACAGATGTATATATGGAGATACTTTTGAATTTTAAAGGAAAAATCTCTGTTGAACTTGAATATGAATCTTTACAATTAACATGTGATGGTGGATTTTTTTCTATTAATAAATAAATAAATAAATAAATAAATTTTATATATATATATATATATTTACTTGTAGGTCAAGTTTTTCTTTGGTTAATGGTTTCCTACATTAGCCACAATGCTGTGTGGTTATCTGCTGATATCGACCCTCGCTTCATCTATACATAAAGAGTGATGCAGCAGCACTTTAGCGCTTTAGTCCTTTTGTACACTCTGCCCAAACAGATCAGCATCCGAAGCTTCAAATTTGATTCTAATACCACACACAGTCAACACCATCATGTTTTCATCTAGTAGATACATTAGCTAACTGGTCATGTCCCCATGTGACATCAGTGTGGCACACAACTGCTAACTTCACACAGGAATAATGCAGCACCAACCAATAAAATACTGCCAGATTCACTAAACACATTACAACTATATCAATATTTGTGATATTTGAACATTTACAGGCCTTTACTCTTATAGCCTCCACGTTCAAGCAGTACTTGCAGAGTCTCTCTAAGCGTGAGTGTCGTGTGGCTCCACCGCAGCTCAACCACATCGGGCCAAGGAAAGACTCTATAGACTTCCAATGGATATCCGGTGGTTTAGCCTGGCAGCTGCACACCTACGTAATAAATTAAACATTGAACTACATATTTTATTGGCTCAGTCCTACTGTTATTTGGCATAGTGGCTAAGGCCTCCTGCTAATATTATGGTTTCAGGTACGTGTGTTTGCTTCTGATTTGAATCTTGGTATGTTTTTAGTTGAACAATAGTTATGTTCTTGATATGACAAAAAAGTTATCAACTATTAACCTTAAAATATAGTTTCCTATGTTAATATCTAAAGACACCTTATGATATCTGTAGTATGTTTTATAATGAGAAATATTCAACGTTAATTTACATGTGGAGTTACCTGCATTTTGACAAATCCATAACAAAGTCCAATGTTACAGATGTGTATGCCTAATGTGCAAACGGTTTTAACTTCTTTTAGTGTGTTTGACATTTAATTGCTGTGAAGCGTTCTGAAACTGACGGTTGAAGCACCTGTCTTGCAAAGAACTTATCTTCACTGTTTGCTCATAGAGAAGTGAAATCATCTCAGGTCGAGTGCAGAGCAGGTGACCCCCCTCCCGGCCACCACACGGCCCAGCCTCAACAGAAATGCACTCTGGTTTACCGGACGTGCGTGTTAGGCACCGGCGTCTGCCTGCCCAACACCTTCCGAAAGGTTGCTATCAGATGCTTCCAGGCAGCCAAGCCTGACCAAGGGCCCTAGTTCAGCTTCGGCTGTGGCTTCAGCCTCAGGCAACGCACAGCTCTCTGTGGGTGACCTGCATCCGGCAGATGTCCCAGATGCAGGGCCGAGGGGATCCCACCACAGGGGGAGGAGGTGTCTGTGTGTGTGTGTGTGTGTGTGTGTGTGTGTGTGTGTGTGTGTGTGTGTGTGTGTGTCTAAGTAATGGGGCTTGTGTAAAAGAGAGCCTCTTCTCCTGTGCTGATGTGCAGGGCCGACTCTTCCGTTTAGTCTTGTGAGAGACTTCCAGTAAGAGCAGTGCAAAAGAGAGATTTTTATTCTTATCTCAACTTGCTCCCTCTGTAATAAATTAGTTTATTTTGCTCAAAAATAATCAACATAAAGCAAAAACTTTAAGGACGTATCACAAGTTTGCTCCAGGTTTGAGATACAGGCCTGTGTGAGTGATTAGCATGTTCAATTAGGTGAGGTACATGAATTAAATCCTGTTTGAACCTCTGCTCAATCTGTCTACTTTTATAAATATCCTTGTGTGCGCATAAGAAAAGAAAAGAAACAAGATGACCCTGCAAGCATGTGATTATCTATAATGCAGTCATGTCAGCATAGAAATCTCAAGTATAATAAATGATTTATAATTGGTTTATTATCAATATACACCATTTGTACATGAGCCCTTGTTGTATTCCTTTAGGCCACAAAAGTCAACAACCATTAAAGGGCAACCAAGGGCCTGCAAGCTCTATTTGAATGATTTAGATATCTTTTATTGCATGTGAAAGTAATTTGTGATGTTGTAAGATAAGCCTAGATAACCCTAGGTACAAACACACACCTTCCTCATCTCATTCACTGAGATATTATGTAACAATCAATTGCACCTGACCAAGACGTGATTAAATGTTATGCTCCAACCTACCCCCGGAAACACAAGGCAATAGAATTGAACACTCCGAGACCGCACTGGCTCTTTGCACGTGTGGGGCTTTCTGCTTAAATCTGATACATGGCCTGACTATTGTGATATTAAAAACATATGCGTGTGTGCTTGTGTCAGATTCTAGATGGTAGGTAGAGGTTAGAGGATGTGTGAGGCTGGAACCTGTATTCTCTGTGGTTCTGTCCTGCAGTGCTCCAGCCTTGTCAGCATGCTTTTCACTGAAGTGTAAGTGTGTGTGTGTGTGTGTGTGTGTGTGTGTGTGTGCGAGAGTGTAAATGTAAGTATGTGTGTATAAAATACCCTTATATACATACATTTTGTGGAAAAATGTATTTACATATACATATATATATATATATATTTGTTAACTTGGTGCAGTTGGATTGTTAAATTAGTAATTTCATGTGTTCAACATTACATTTATATTTATAAAAGTTAATATATAACAATGTAACTTTATATAAAGGTTAATAATGAACAACTTTCCTGTCAATTAGAAACATTTCTAAAATTTCTAATACATGGAATAGTTAGGTGAACATTTGGATGGTACTATTCATCCTATGGGTGGTGTTCATAAGGATATCTTTATATCTGCTGAGAAATCTGTAATTGTTGGTGATTTTTATTACCATTTACCCAAAATGGAAGACTTCTTCTAAATTTGGTTAAAACAGAACTACTAATGATGGACTATATAGTATATACTGTATAATATCCATGTCCTAGATATAAGCTGAAACATTGCAGAATATCAGAATGTAAAACAACCCACAATCACATTATTCTTAGCAGGGTATTTTCATGTTGTGAGTGCATATGTGTAGGTAATGAAATCTGATCTTATATTTCAATCAAAACTTCTCTTCAAGAACATTTTATTACTTGCACACCACACACTGTACAGCTTACTAGCTCAGGCCGTTCACATGGGTGAGTAGTGCCATCTAGTGGCCTAAAGGACAATTAACAGCTCCGTGGATAAAAGAGCTGAAAGCTTGAAAAAAGAAGTGACCTCTTGTGCTGGTCCAATTGAGTATCGGTATCTCTGAATGGATATTATCCACATGAAGATGAAAATATAAATGCCCCCTACATTTTATTTATGTTTATAATCTCGATGATACATGATAAATGAAATAAAACAGGATAGCCAAGTTAGACAAGAGTAAATGCATCTCCAAGCTACATTTAATAACCATGCACAAGCTTTGTGAATGACGATGGTCAGACAGTATTTGATGCAAGATCTTATTCATAAAACGACTATAGAACCCACACCAGATGTTGAATGTAAAGTGCCTTGATGCACATGGTTAAAATCATATAAGGATACAATCTAGGACATATGAAATGACCAGGTGAAAATGCCCCCCCCCTCCTTTTTTTTCTCCTTTTATTCTGTATGGACTTACGAAAATAATACGAAACATATGTACGTAATTGAATTACATGTACATGAATCATAAATAAATGAATCATATGTAAACATTCCTGGGTGGGGTGGGAGGGGCTGTTATTGGGGTAAAAAAAATATTGATTCTGTATTGATATATTTTGTTGTATTCTGAAAAGTGTATGAGAATCAATAAAAAAATATAAATCCGGAAAATGGGCCCTTAATGTAAATACTACTATTTCTACTACTACTACTACTACTACTACTACTAATAATAATAATAATAATAATTCTTCTTCTTCTGGCTTTAATCCCACTAAGTGGGGTCACCGCTGCAGGTGACTCTTCTCGAGACCATTCCAATTCAGGGACCCCATCAAGATGGTTCTCTCCATCTCCTTCTCCCTCCTCTTCTCTCCTCGGGGATCACCCTAGCATGGCCCGAATTTGAGACCCTCCGCATCCTTTTCGGTTTGGCAACAGTTTTTACGCCTGATGCCCTTCCTGCCACAACCCTCCCCATTTATCTGGGCTTGGGACTTGTGGAGATCTCCGTGGCTGGGTTAATAATAATAATAATAATAATAATAATAATAATAATAATAATAATAATCATCATCATCATCATCATCATCATAAATGTGGAGAAATAACCACAGAAGCAAACAGTGTTTTAAAATAATTGATTTATTTATAACTTCTTTACAGAACTGCTTGTGCATCGACCAATGAAATGCATCACATATTCAATTTGAACTCTGTGCCAGAGCATGGAAGACCAGTGGATAATTACAACCTGGAAGACTTCAAGTCAACTTTATCTATAAAGCACATTTAAAACAAGGGCTGCAAAAGTGCTGTATAATAGAATTAATCTCTCAACGAATAATTTTAAAGGGGTAATACTGAATAAAATTAAACTAACACAGTAATATAAACGCTAAAACAAGCAAAACAAGAGAATGGGCTAATAAAATAAGTCTAAAGAGAATAAAACAAAATAAGAAGATATAAAGCAAATAAGGAAAGAAAGATTTTGTTCTTAAATTGTAAGTTTACTAAAATATAAAATAGGATAAAATAAGAGAACTAAAATGTAAACTCGCCAGCAGAACACAGTGGGCCTATAGCAGGAGTAGGAAGAAGTAGGAAGACGACGAATAAAATTCCAATTAACTCTCAGTGATACTAGGCTACTGGGACAGCATCATTAGTGACAGATGTTAAGTAATGATTTCTACTTTTGAATGTATAAAAGTCGTAGCAAATACAAAAATCCATTTTTATTTGACAGATTATTAGGGAAGAACAAAATAATAGTTGCAAAATGTCATGCTTACAACATGAGAAAAAATGAAATGGATATAGGAGTATGACGACTAAACATGCTCTTAATCATGTCAAATGCTGTATTACATAAACGAGGAATTCTCAGGAAGTTTGTCTGGATGTGACTACCAACAGTGTTGATCATGAACATATGTGCAAAACATATGAGTCGAAGCCTTTTTATACAGAAGTTTGCTGTAGCTCTTCATTCATTATTGTCATGGCAATTGTCTGTTATGTGATATAATTCAATAGCATTCTCTCTCTCTCTCTCTCTCTCTCTCTCTCTATCTGCTTTATTCTAATCAGAGTTGTGGTGAATCTGTCATAAAAACACTGGGTGTCTCACACAACCACACACACGCACACACACGCACACACACACACACACACACTAGGGGAAATTTATCTTAGCCAATCCACCTACTGGCAGGTTGTTGAGAGGTGGGGGAAATTGGAGAACCTGGAGGAAACCCACAACATGGGAAGTATATGCATGGGAATCAATGTCATTTCATGATGTTCTGCCATTTTGGAAGGGTTAGTACTTATGCACACATACTGAGAGCTGAAAGCGATTGCTATTTTATTGTTTTATTCCAGATAGGTTTTATAGTAACAGCTTCCATAGGGAGTTGTAATGGCAGACACTCCATATTTTAAATATGATATAACTTGATTATTATTTTTAAATTGATATTAAATTAAGTAATTTTTTTTAAGTGATATTGGATTTTAAATTGATACGGTGAAATTTTCTGTTAGGATGCATTTATTTAGCATTGGAATAAGTCTCCAGTGTCAGCGCTTTATAACACGCAGTTGAAAATCACTTGTTTCATAGACAACATTAAATGTAACTAAAAAAGATTTTAAAATATATATATTATTTAATAGTTGTTTAATAGTTTAATAGGTGATAGTTTAATAGTAACATTTATTTTAATTGTTGATATATTCTGTTATAGGAAAAAAAAATCAATTTCAGTGTACTAGCATCATCCTGACAGGATGTCCTGTCATGTTTTATTCATTACATATATTACCACTGAAACTTCTTCCCTGGTTTTGCCTTTTTATAACAGAACAATAGCTTCCTACTATAATGACTTGAAAACTCAGAACACTCTGTTTGTATGAAAACTTCAGTAGGCTGGCTATCTGACTAATTGACTGACTCGCCCTGGAAAAATGACAGATTTCCCATATGTCATGACATCACATTCCCAAGCCTTATAGCATGCTTGCTATTAAAGATGTCACATTTACAGCAGGCTAGCAGGGCTGCCATAAACGGTGGAGGGGATGAAGTTTGATGGTTTGAGGGATGGAGGACAACAAGGAGAACAAAAAATTTCCATGGTGGGTTGGCTCAGTGCATTAACCTGTTCGGGAGCTCAAAATTTTTACCAGTGCACCTGCACACTAACTATAATATATAATAACAGTAAAAGGTACTTTGAATGTTGCTGCCAAGGTTCCCTTTCTGATAAAATGCTACTAATGAAACAGTCACAGGTCAAATAAGGTCATGTTTAAATACAATAGAATTGTAATGATGATAAAAACATGCAGTAATGGTGACGTGAAAATGTACTTTGTTATTTATTGCTAATTGTAAGGTCTGTAGAAATGTATAAAAATAACCAAGACAAGCTGTCACTCACTGATTATAATTTTGGCTTGAAAAACAAACAAAACCAACAACAACAACAGCTTTCGAATAAGCTTGCAGGTAAAATATGTCAAATAAATCAGTGTGGTCAGTTCTTAAAACCATGTACAAACAGCTCCTAGAGAATGACTCTTCAGTCTGAGTTTTCTTCCAGCAGGTAATTGGTCACTGAGAAATGTCATAGTAGTAGTCTCTTAGTCTGGGCTCCACCACAGAAAAGCCTGGCCTCTCATCCGGCCTGAAGAAATAAGACAACAATTATATGAATGCGGTATTGCGAACTGTTGTGACAGACGATGTGATTTTGTTGTTTAAATCAGTGGTTCTCAAAATAGAGTTTGTGAAGAACAGTATAGCCAGGAGGCACTGGTTAGAGCCTGGCAGTGTTTTATTTATTAATTTTTTTATTACATTGGTGTAAATCACAACTCAACTTCAAAAATGTGTACAGTGCAAAAAAAAAAAAAAACTTATCTTAGCAAGGGGAATTAAGTTATTTTCAATTGCTAAGATATTTTTTTTTTTGTAGTGTAGGCCTCCAAATATCATTACTTGAATGTTCAGGTGGTGGAAAGTTCAGGAATAAAAAGCTCTATGATTCTAATAAATATCCAAAATATTATTGTACCCATGTGACCAAGTGATATTTGAATTATAATGTGATGTGGATTATGTTCCTACAATAAATCTGTACTGAGGGGGTCTGATGAATTTACTTTGAGAATACTGATTTAAACTACATACAGAGAACTTGGCCCTCATTCTTCATAACTTGTGATTATTTCTTTTTATATCAGGGTGCGAATAGAAATTATTATCAAAATTAAATACATTCTTATGTACACTTTTTAAACCAACCATACTTTCAGGAAGGAATCTTACTCATAAGTGGATATAAGTTTACTGATGGCAGCTTTGATTACTGCAATGCTAGACATAAGAATACAGGAAGACACTCACTTATATGTCCAGCATTTCAACATGAGGTTGTACATCTCAGGTGGACAGCTGGGTGGAGCAGCCATCCTCTCACCACTCTCAATCATCTGGATAACCTCATTTCCCTTCATCCCCTATAAAGTACAAAGACACAAAAGCTGTTTATTCCCCGTCCAGATGTTAGTCAGACTCAGGAGTGTCTATAACTACACTACAATTAATGACTCAGTATTATAAGGTTCTGTGTGACATTTTGGTCAAAAATCAGTTAATCACATCAACTTAATCTAGGGGGAATATTACATTTTCCTGTGATATTATATTTTGCAAAGATTTTGGTCTAATATTTGAAGACATTCTACTTATAGAACAATAAATGTCTACTGCACAAGTGCAGTAAAGTCTTAAAGGCAAGTCTTCAAATAATATTTGAATAGTCTGGCTATCTGTATTTAGCTAGTGTTCAAAAAACTTCTCTATAAATGTCTCAGAACTTTGATCATGCAGATTCAAATTTCAGTACTTTTGAATTTTGAAAGCTGGAATGTGAAAACTTTGATTTTTCTCAAAACAGCTCTTCACCCAGATAGGACCGTATCATACATAAACTCGGAAGTTGAAAGAATTTAATAAAACATGTATACAGTGGAGTAAATAAGTATTGAACATGTCAACATTTTTTTCTGTAAATATATTTCCAATAAGGTTATTCAGATGAAGTCCATAAATTAAGTTATGTGTAATAAAGAGGCAAGACACGAGAAAAAAGCATTGAACATGCTAATTGAAATGTATTTAATAATTAGTAGAGAAGTCTTTGTTTGTAATGACAGCTTCAAGGCGCTTCCTGTATGAAGAAATTAACGGGCCACAGTATTCAGGTGTGATTCTTCTAAACATATTGTCTTTAAAACTTGTTCAATTAGATTCTAACGGCTTAATTTTTCTTTGAAACCAATTGAGAGTTTCCTTTACTGTATGCTTTGGATCGTTGCCCTGCTGGACGGACCACCCACATCTCATCTTCATCATCCTGGTGGATGGCAGCAGATTCTTCTCAAGAATCTCCCAGTAAAGGGCTCCATTCATCGTTCCTTCAATTATATGAAGTCTGCCAGTACCATGTGATGAAAAACAGCCCCACACCGTGATGCTTCTCCTCCAAACTTCACTGTTGGTGTACTGTTTTTAGGGTGATGTGTAGTGCCATTTCTTCTCCAAACATGGTGTGTAGTATGACAGCCAAAAAGTTAAATTGTGGTCTCGTCTGACCAGATAAAATACTTTATTTATGGGCTTTAATGTTGTGAATTCTTTATATTTGCGGATTTCTTGAGCTAATACTGATGTCTGGTGAAAATGTCATGTGAATAACCTCATTGGAAATATATTTACTGAAAAAAATGTTGATGCATTTAATACTTATTTCCCCCCCACTGTATCTAATTATTATTATTATTAGAATACTGAATACTGTATATTTAGTATTGCAAATTAATTTAAATGTGTAACTACTGTATACATTTAAACAACTTGAATAGACATTCATATACGTACATACCTGTATCAATGTGATTGAATTGTGCATATATTTCTTGATTGTTAATTTGTCTATTTCAAGCTGATGTATTTAGGAAGTGTCATTTGTCTTGTTAGGAACACTTTACATGTTTGGATGTCATAATGATCGATCTAGTTATCATTTCATCCAGCAAAGTTAAATATCATGCCATGGCTTAATGTCATGGGTGCATAGCTGGTACATAATACCCATAATGCACTTTTTTTGTACTACAGCAGAGAAAGTAAGGTGATATTTGGACAAAGGGCGAGAATCTACAACACATCATGTTCCTCTCCTTCTTCTTCTTCTTCTTCTTATTATTATTATTATTATTATTATTATTAACAGATGCGTGAATATAATTGTGCAATATAACTTTTGTATCTTGGCTATGCAACTTTAAGTCATAATTAATGTTAATGCAGTGGCCCACCAGATGGCGCCAAAGCGCATTTAACGGCTTGTATATGAGTGTGATAGACTGAGCCATATAGTGACAGGCGATCTGTTTCTGAGTCACTTTACTGAACCAATTCGAGGCCGTTTATTGGATTCACAGAAACATCTATAAATTGTGTAGGTCACATGCTACAGTTACTCGAATCCACAGTGTCAGTGTAACAAACACTTGTATAATAAATAATGAATTTTATTTATTAATACACTTAGCCAGTATGCATTATACAATAACGTTTGGAAATACACATCGAAATAAAAAGAGGGCAACCTTTGACTTGATGCATGTGATTCATTCAACCCTCTTATAACTTTGTCCCAAAAACACGTTTAGTTCTGTTTTATGTGATAGCTACAGTAGGCATTCATTTAGCCTACACCAAACATGAAATTTAAAATAGAAAATCGATACCATGTAAGACTGACTGTCACATACCTTATATGGCTTCTGTCCATATGTAAAAGCCTCCCACATCAGCACCCCGAAGCTC
>JAFFST010047089.1:168391-173391 GCA_022414735.1 Noturus placidus | reverse complement strand
TAGAGCGGGTTGTCCACTAATCCATCAACCGTGGGGTTGGCGGTTCGAATCCCGGCCCGGGTGATCCCATGCCGAAGTGTCCTTGGGCAAGACACTGAACCCTAAGTTGCCCCCAATGGCAAGCTAGCACCTTGCATGGCAGCTCTGCTACCATTGGTGTGTGAATGTGCTCTCATTAGTAAGTCGCTTGTAAATGTAAAAATGATATTTCTGTAAAGCTGCTTTGAGACAATGTACCATTGTAAAAAGCGCTATACAAATTGATAAAATTGATGATAAAATTTGTAAGCAAGTGAGAAAAACTGTAATAGCACATTGTGTCCATGAAATGGCACACAAGCAAAATTACACCACACATTGTTTCCCAGTCTCCTTCATGGCCCTTTTGATAAAACATATTTGCACCTATGTCTTTGGACAATAATCAAACACAGCGAATTTATAGATTTCTGGTAGAAGACCATGAAAGAGAAGAGAATCCGAGTCTAACAAAAAAGCCGTAACTTATCACACAAAAAGAAGAGTTAAGAGATACACTTTGGCAGGAGTACACTCTTAGAAAAAAATAGTTTTAGTGAATAGTAAAGGGTTCTCATTAGAACCCATACTGATCTGGGAACACTTTATTGTTCTACATAGAACCTTTAAGATTTCCCCCAGATGGACAAACAAAGGAATCCTGTAGGGTCCTAGATTTAACTTTTTTTTTCTAAGAGTGTAGGAAGTGTAAGATCAGCGTTTAATTGAAATGAATGAGAAAAGGCTGAATATGTAGTCAAGTAATCAACTGAACTGATTATGCTAGTTTGTAATATGGTGTAAGGAGGACAGTAACAGGTTTTTTTTTTTCAATCTTGTGTCATTTTAGCCCTTTGTCGGCATTATTTCCCAGTGAGCACTAGGTGAATCTATACCTTAGATAAACTAGGGTACAGACCTTCTGTTCTGGGTTATATACTTGATGGTAGGTTTATTTTTGTTCACTGTAATACAACACAAGTCAAACGTTTGGACACACATGATTAAATTTAACCTACGTTCAAACTAGCAAGTGACAAAGTGACAGGCAGTCATCCGTGTTTTAAGTTTGTACATGACACTGTTCTGTGGTTTCAGCGACAAAGCAGCATTTGACTGAATATTTTCTCTAAACTATGCAAATTAGGTATGATGGAGTCAAGTGACAAAGCCAGACGATTGGCTTGAATGTTCCCATGGAACAATCTCGTATGTGTTGTCCGAAGTTTCTTCATTTCCCCACTCACAACTTCAGTTATTACCCCCAAGTAGTTTCCATTTACAGTTTGACAAACAAAAAAATTAAAGTATTAAATGTGTATAGAGACATGAAGAAAAATACAGCTTGGATGGAGATTGCACAGATCTTTGGTGCTTCTAGTGAGTGTGCATTGCTAGTACAGCTAGCTTGTGTATAATCTCCAAATGAAGATAGCAAAATGCCTAGCACATAATATGTAAGTCAGACAACCAATTTGCACACTGATTAGCTTATTATTTAATGTTCTTTCATAACTAGTTAGTTTACGAAACTATATATAGGTACAACTATTTCGCATTAGAACTAGGATTGGTAGTAGAGGCTGTGGTTCAGTCGGTAGAGCGGGTTGTCCACTAATCGTCGGATTGGTGGTTCGAATCCCGGCCCGGGTTATCCCATGCCGAAGTGTCCTTGGGCAAGACACTGAACCCTAAGTTGCCCTCGATGGCAAGCTAGCTAGCATGGCAGCTCTGGTACCATTGTGTGAGTGTGCTCTCATTTGTAAGTCGCTTTGGATAAAAGCGTCTGCTAAATGAATAAATGTAAATGTAGTAGACAGACAGCGTGTGCTCATAAATAACAGTAGCTTGTTGCTATGTCCACACAAGTGACATGCTGCCTGCTAGTGTGAACATATGGTAAAACCTTTTGAATTTATTCCTAGTGGTTACTGTCTATATGTGAATTTAGAAATATTCCCATTAAAAATATGTAATTCAAATAAGGAAAAGTCATATCGAGTAATATATACTTTCACACATTCATGGTCACTGTATAATACCACTTTTGTTATTACATAGTTTTGGTTTCATAGTTTAACTGTTATTGCTCATGTTAAATAGTAACAACAGTTACAACCTACTACTACAGTTACAACCTACTACAGTAACAACCTACTACTACTAGGTGTGTCCAAAACATTTGACTGGTACTGTATGAAGTACTAGTAACCTATTTTACATTGCACACTGGATATGAGTGTAAAACCTAAGAAATAATGGAATAGATTACTATTTTGTGAGAGTAAAATAAATTAACTTTAGTTACTAAGTTTTAGAGACAGATTTTCATAGCGAATATATGTACTGAATATGCTTTAAAACCAAGAGCTTTTTAGCTTTGAACCTGACATGGGCACCAATGGCAAAGGCCATCACTAAAGGGGTGGTGAATGATGGACTCGCTGTTGTAGAGATGAAGCGCAGGTGAGTGGAGGAAGAGATGAGAGAGTGCAGATGAGAGATATGTAGGTGACCAAAGATGGATTAGCAGGGAAAAACTACACATAGTGGTGGATGACAGCCATCTAGACATCGTACCACCGGGGCAGAGAGGAGGGGATGGTATATATGTGCACCTTTTTGAGACCAGGTTTGGGGAAGGAAGTGGATCGTATTCTGGAGAAAATTCCACTTGGGCCACCCAGCTAGAAAACCACAATTTGGAAGAGGATAAAGTTATTGTACTGAACACTTATTAAATGTGACCCATGCACTGCTTCATGCACCAACATTAGGAATAATATTAATGGCATAAAAAGAAAGAAAGAAAGAAATCATGCAATAAAGATATCCTGAAGGATGTGAGGTGTACTGTAAACCTAAAGATGAATGATAAAGTAATTAGTCACAATTCTCTCATACTAAGCTTAACATGCATTGTGTCTCATGAAGCATCAGTTTCTACCAGGGAAAGTTGTGTCAATATTGTGATACACAGCAAAGTTTACAGCAGATGATGTTTACATAAAATTAATCTTTCATATCTACTATCATTTTGTTTTAATACTAATTAAATGTGCAACAAAATCTTAATAGCTTTCGGTAAATGCCTGGTTTCATGTCAGACATGAGCAATAATGTAATTATGACTGGTGAACATGACCTTATTACAAGTGTAAAAATTGTATTACGTTCTTCTTTTAAAATTTGCAGTTTATTTGAGAATGATGGTAGAGCAACACTCACATCTGGATGATTTCCAGGAAGTGTAGGTGGGCCTGAGAACAGTAAACATAAATATTAATAAATAATACAAATTGTAAAAAAAAAAAAATTAAAAATAAAATAAAATAAAAATAAATAAAGATTATTTTTTCTCACATTCAGTCTTAATTAACTTATGATGTTATTTAAACATATGATTCCTCCTGTATCTAATATTCTCAAAATCTCAATACATCCATTTAACCAACCAACTAACCATATATTATACCTGCATTCATTCCAACAAACGACCATCCATCCCTCCCTCCCTCCATCCATTCGACCATCCATCCATCCATCCATCCATCCATGCATCCATCCATCCATCCATCCATCAAAAATAAATCAATTAATCCCTCCATCCACCCGCCTTAAGAGCAAATACCTTCGGGTCTTGCACAGGGTTCAGTCAGCACCCGGAGCAGGCCATCAGGTTTGTAGGAATAATGCTCCACCAGCTACAAGAAAAAATATATGCTAAATGATCAAAAAATTGTTGAATGTTAATAAATATTAATATGTTATTAATGTTATTAATTATTAATGTTAATAAATAACAATATACATTTAATAGTATTCACAACCACCTGTAGTTTCAGTGAAACATTCTATATTAGTGGGCATGACCTCATTAAATGAATTAAATTTAAATTAGTAAAAATAATGGATATGTAGCAAATTTTGCAATGCAGAAATATTCAGCGTCTAATTAGAGGTCAGTATATTAAATTCCTAAAAATGAAGTTTGAGTTAACTTCCTGTATACATTCAGTACCTGCCAAAGTGTGTCAAACTTTTTTCCATCAGGAATGGAGAGTTTGCCAGCTTTGTCCCTGTCGATGCGATAGTGCATGACTTGGCCATGATGGAGGAGACAGAGTGCATAGGAGCCATTGTTATCTCGCTGCCGGATTCTGTTGAGTTGAGAGAAATCAAGTCGAAAGGACAGAATAATAAAACAGGCCACTTTAACATGGTGTATGTTTTTGATCATACACTATATTCCAGCTATAGGCTTCCACTAAGTAATGCTAGGTAAGTTTGAATTGAAATATTCAATATCAGAGACTGATAAAGGTTTAGAACATTTTTTGTCCATTAAAAGGGCACTTCACCCAGCTCAGCTTCGCATTACATATAACGTCCAGAAGGACTTTATTTCAGCGGAGGAAGCAGGAGACTATGTTAAACTCTTGATATCAGGATGAACTGTATCACCTGCAAAGCATTTTTTTTTCTTTTTTTAAAGTTAAGGACATTATATCTGTTATTGTGCGCAGACTGTTTATCAGATTTGAAGTCAGGAGGGGATTTTTTCTTTTGTTTTGGTAAGGGTTGGTTAGTTCAGCGTTCTTTACGAGAAGTTGTCTCTTTGTGAGCAACTTTTGGTTATAGAGGGATACACTGCTGTCTCCTTTGGGTTATGGAGACTTTGGGTGTTTTTATGTTTGAGGGATTGTTGGTGGGAGGGGAAATCACTCCGGCTCTAATTGACTATTTATATCCCTATGGTTTACTTTATTAGATTGTTAGTAGTAATATTGATCCCAGCACGGCTAGGACAGGCACGCCTTTTAAGATTTATTAGTTGGAACATCATAGGTATGGGTAATCCTGTTAAGAGATCTAAGGTTTTTATATATTTGAAACTTTTAAAAACTCTGATATAGTATTTTTACAGGAGACTCACCGTTGTATTAAAGATCATAGGTTATATTGCCCTTGAGTCTTATGCC
>JAFFST010047089.1:154159-168371 GCA_022414735.1 Noturus placidus | reverse complement strand
TGTAAAATTACATATAAATGAATCATATATAAATGAATCATATATAAATCTTGCTTGGGGGGGGGTGTTACTGGGGTTAAAAGTTTGATTCTGTATGGATTTATGAAAATGAATTATATGTAATTAAATCACATGTACATGAATCAAATGTTGATTCTGTATTGATATATTTTGTTGTACTCTGAAAAGTGTATGAGAATCAATAAAAAATTGTTATGAGGAAGACGTCACCTGAAAAAAAAAAAAAAAAAAAATAGGCCACTATAGGTAAATTACCCAGAAAGAAGTTACTCTCAGAAAGAGGAACTATACAGATGGTGACAAATTACAAGAAAAATGGAGGCTCTGTTACGTCGTGGGAGCATTTTGTTGGTATATACTATGAACTTCACATTAACCAGATCTGACCTCAATTAAGCACCAGTGAATGAATTAGGAGCGACATGTTAGACAGCGTTCTCCACCACCACTATCAAAACACCAGAATATTTTTTTGGTGTTCATCCCTCCAGTACAGTTCCAGATACAATTTTTATGATTCAGGTGCATTTTCAGAATAAATATACTTCCTCTGAACATCTTTACCAAGGGTGCCAATAATTCTGGATCTGACTGTATGCTGAACATTTCTCAATGCAATTCCTATTAGTTATATATTTTATGGCCAAAATTGCAAAACACACACACACACACACACACACACACACACACACACACACACACACACTCAGATGCGCAAATGTCTTATATGTCTTATGACTCCACCTCCCACTAGTTCTTTGGTCATTTCAGGAAGTCCTGTACAAAAGTGTTAGAGCGGAAACCACAGTGTGTGCCTGTTTCTCTTTCTCTCGATCTCTCTCTCAGCCCCTCTGTCTTTCTCTGTGGTTGTGCATATGTGTGCGATGTCTAAGCACACGGTTATAAAAATACTTATAGGGAATCCACACAAAAACAGAAATGTTCTTGAGTTGGACGATAAAAGCATATTGGAGAACATGCTGATCAATTTAGACTTTCATCACAAGGAAACTAAAACAGTTCATTTCTTCTGTATAAAATTTGCTGAAATGTTGGAAATTGAATTTTTAATCTGTTTTCAAGAGAATGTCGTGTATGAATAATTAGTTCAGTGTCCTTTTCAGTATTTTATGTAATTCTGAACAAGAACTAGAGTATTCTAACTAGAATTTAATGTATGAATTATGTAAAGCTCTATATAAAGAACAGAAATGTATAGGTAACCATGTGAACAACCATACTTACAGAAATTTGCCGTTGGTGCGGGGGTTGTTGAGTAAACGTGGCTCACAGTCTTCCCGTGAGATCGTCCCATGAAACCAGGGCATCTTCTCGTGTGCAGTGGTGGCAATCAGCTTCTCCAGCTGAGGCCTCTGACTGATGATAGCCTGCTCCAATGAGGCACCCTGATAAAAATATAATGCATTTTTTAAAAAAAATTTTAAATGAAAGCAAACATGAATTTTATTTTTTATAATCAGTATATAATAATAATCAGTAAACAGACAAACATTCTTTCAGTTAACACTCCCAGCTAGTGATTTATATTTAGTTTTCTCAAAAAGTGGAAGTTCAAGGAAACCACTAAAGACACGGCCAGTCTTTTCTTAGTAAACCAAGACAAAGCTATAGGTTACTCGCAACTCGTGACAAAAAATGTAGGCCTTGCTTTTGTTTATGGATTACTTGCACATGTATTGATTAATAAGACCAGTAAATCATTTTTAAAATCCTGTTCAATTTGATTGCTCTTGGTCAGATTTTGTTCAGTTGTTTTGAGAAGCAACACAGAAATGGTGATTAAATTTTTTATGAAAGAAAAGAGGAAAAAAGCTCACTCAAATGATAGTGAACGACATTCACTTCTGTTATGTAATGTCAGTGTGTATTGAATACATTTGAATAAATAATTAAATACATGGTGCAATGTGACAATAAAATAAAATCAATATACAGTAGGTCACTGAATGTATGTCTTGTTATTGACTTATTCATGTATTTATTTAAACATTTATTTTACATATTCAGCCGTGCTGAATCAGTCGTGGACAGTCGAATCAAAATGCAACAAACCTGTCTTATTTCAGGTCATTTTTCTACATTCAGAGAAGAGCTAGAACTAACCTTCAGCTTCCATGTCTGCTGGACATACTGCCTGATGAGCTGCTCTTTCAGATCTTCGAAAGCCCCCACCTTGGGCTCAACACCCCGAGGCCGATTGCAGGGCTTTTTCAGTAGACACACCAGGCCATCAGATTCCTGCGCATGGTACTCCACTAAACCCACTGGACTGCGGTGGGATTTTCCACCTGCTATGGCATATGTCTCGTTCAACTCCCTCTCAATGGTGTAGTGGTAGCACTGATGATTGTAGGCCACGGACAGTGCGAATCCACACAGGTAGTTACGGCTCTGACGGAGCAGGTAGAGGCCATTGCTCATGCCTGCTTGCCTCAGATAGTCCTCAGCTTCCTCTCGAGTGATGTTGCCATAGAAAAAGGACAAGCCTTGCACCTCATCTGCCATGACTGCTCACTCACCTCTGACTGCCCCTAGAAGTAATACTCACTCGTAACCTGTACAAGAATGGGTTTGTTTTTATTCATTGTGGGGTATTATATAATCCAGGGTTAAGATCTGACTTTGATGAACATTCATTAAGTAACATCCTTGGCTCTATTCTGTTTCTATAGGCGTCATCTGTTTGGCAAAGCTGAACTTTTTTGAGATGGCTTATGTTATTTATATTATTCGATTATAGCAAGTAACCATTTTCAACTTGCAAAACTGTATCATTTTTAAATGACCTGTCCAGTGACTAATGACTAGTGTTTATTTTTTCTGTTTAGTTCTGTTACAATATTTAATCAGCATAATATAACAGTACCTGTGCAAAATGCTAATATTTACATTTTTCAGTGCATATTTTGCTGTTCTTCCTACTCAAATACACATTATCCAACTAAGCTGATAATTATCAAGCTGAAAAAATAACTACTAAAGGGAATAGGCTAAATCATTTCCATTTATGGTTGTAATGATTTCCAAATGACCACTTCTTCAGATCCAAGATATATTTTGCATGTAATAAGTATGTAATAAAACACACTCAGGAAAGCTTTTATAAGAAAATATTCAATGATGGGGTGATGCAACAAAGCAGAATTATTGTTACCACACTGACGTTTATTTTATTTTCCAGTAGCATCATATGCAAAAGTTTTTTTTTTAATTCCTCTTATACCAGACCAGTACGGCGGCAATTTACTTTTTTTCATAGTTACATTTACTGTTAAACATCCATCAATGAGGTTAGTTACAGTTATCACAAACAGTAAAGCAGCTACAGAAAGACATTCCCTCATTTTCTCTTAATCTGTCGTAAGACTTTCCTGAGAAATTAATGGAACAGCTTTACTTCTGTCTACATAGCACTGAAATTGGAGATTCTTTAAAAAAATCTTAAATAAATGTCACCTTTACAGAAAGCTACACCATATCACTGATTATACATTTTAAACTTAGATTTTATTCTGCATCTGCATTACAAGTCCCTGTGAGTTTTCTATAGAACCAATAATCCATTAGTACATGAGCATTAATATAAACCTATGATTTGAATTATAGCCAGAAGCACTGTCAGAGTTATAGAAATCAGACCAATAAGATTTGAGGATTCAACAGGGGTATAAATTGAATTATTGTATTATTATAGAATATTGGTCAGTTTTATATTGGTAACTAAAAATGTTATGTCCTTGTAGTTTCTTACAGACATCCATCGTATGGATCTAGAGAGCAATTGTGAATACTAACCATTAAAAAAACCAACAAAAATGGCTAATGTTCACTGTTTTTTATTTGTTTTGTTTTGCTTTTAGCGGGGTAACAGGTCTGTCCTGGGGTGGCATGGGTTTTCTTAATCTGGTCTATAGATCTTTTACACTATACCACTTTTTGTATTTGTTACAGTTAAATGTTTTGCACATCATTCAAGAAGAAAGCTGAGACATTAAGGCGTTTCTTACACCTCATCAGGGTCTTATATTTATATTTTACTACAGAGTTTTTTTAATACCTGGATCTGATTAGTCAGAAGATCTCACATATTTATATTATGCACTCTCTCTAATTTTATCGTTTCTATAGTAACAACTCACATTGACTTGTATAGCAAACATTGATTGTAATTTAAGTTTAATAATAACCAGACTTAAAAACCCAAAACCTATTGTAATTAAACAGATGTATAATTCATATGGTCAAGCATTCTGTAAGAAGATTTATGGAATGAGTCTCCATTATCAGTGCTTTGTAAAGTCAGTTTTCAGGTTTTGGTTTACTGTCATGGAGAAGTCTTCAGGACAGACGACTTTCTGTTTTCTTAGTAGCATGACAAGTTGCATTTTTTAGAGAGAGAGAGAGAGAAAAAAAAGAGAAGCTGGTGAGGAAACAACTGTTTGTAGCTGTTATAACACATGTGATAACAGGAATTCACTTGCTTCCCGGACGTGCCACAACTTTATACTATAAATAAATAAAATTAGGAGGTGTCATTCTTTAATTATCTGAAAATTGTAATTATTGCAAAATTGCTATGGTATAAGAGAAATAAAAGAGTTCATCAGCTTAATAGTCAAGATCATGTCAGGTTGTTGATTATTTTCCTATAATGCCCAGTCATGAATTATTTTATAGCTATCTATGTGAATAAGCCACTGTAATAAAACCTGTGACAGCAGCATTTTTTCAGATTAAAAATGACACGATTTCAGTCATCATACAGGCAAAATGTGTGCAACCAAAAATAAAAGCAGCAGCACAAAGGTTTATATCCTGTAGTCCTTGTCAGTCACAATTCACATTTACAGCCCACCTCTGACACTTTGAAAATTTCAACGCACCGTTTACACTTGAAAGAGAGGAAGACAAGCGCAGGTACAAGTACAAGTCCTCCTGACATGCAGCCACAACCACAAAAAGTTCCATAAAATGCAGACCACCTTCAATGGGCCTAAAAGGACATTGCTCAGCTAGTATCATCTCACACAAAACAGGAAGAAGCAAAAAAAAAAACCCCAAAAAACATCAGCGTAAAAAACATCAGCGCTCTCATTTTTAAACAAGTCATAACAGATCTAAACACAGATCTAAAATCTTCACTGATCCAAAGCTAATCGATGCAATCTGACTGAATATATCGATATACTACTGGAGAAATACTGGTAATTTCTCCTGCTGTGTGTATCTTTACTCATCTCCACCATTGTTTATAAATGGAGTGTACTCGTGAGATTCTGGGTGCTGATATTTCTTCCTTGTTAAAAGTCAGTAATATGAAAATTAAATAAATAAATACGTTTATGTCCAGTTGCTCATATGAAAAGCCAAAAAATAATAAAGTGCATAATAAATCATTAATAATAACCCACAATCATATCTCTTACCTACTTGAGTTTGACTGTAGACATATCGATAGTCAGATTTAATAATCGGATTTAATCCAAAAGAGAACTGAATTCAAATTTTGCTTGCTAATGAAAAATGTTGCTGAAAAGTTCTGACAGAAGGTAATATTTTGGAAAGTAAGTAGTAAGTCCACTAATTTCAAGTGGGAAAATTACATGGTGCACATAATTATTGATGTAATGAGTTGTATGAGATGTAATGTAACTTTCCAATGACACAGACTCCAGTTTTTAGACCTACACTATTGCAATACTACACAGAACTTTTGTCACACATCAGCTTACAGTGGTGTGAAAAAGTGTTTGCCCCCTTCCTCATTTCCTGTTCCTTTGCATGTTTGGCACGTGACAAACATGCAAAGGAACAGGAAATGAGGAAGGAGGCAAACACTTTTTCACACCACTGTAATTATCATTCTACAAAATAGCTTTATGTATATATATATATATATATATATATATATATATTATTATTATTATTATTATTATTAGAATATTTCTCATTAAAGAGAGACACAGCCTTTTAATGTATACTTCAAAGTAATGGACTAATGAGCAATCAGATATGTTAACCCACAACACACACACACACACCCACCTGCTATAAGATGTGAAGAATAAAGTGTAAAAGCTCAATATTATTGAATATATTTAGATTTTGTTTACAGATCCTGAGAGTGCACATATTTACAATAACTTCTGTCATTAGAATCCCACCCAAATTCCCATAGTTAAACTAGTGCATTATCAAAACCGGAAAATTAATAATAGATTAGGCTATAGCTTGAAAGCTATTTATAAAAATTTAAACACCAATCAATAAAAGGATTAAACATAAAACAAAACAAATCAATTCTGCTTAAAAGAGCAATAGAATATTATAAGCTTAATTCAAGAGTTCCACAGACTTGCTGCTGTAACTTTCTGCTTAGGAAAGCATGGCAAATGTTTTTTTTTTTTTTGGATAATTTCCCATAATAAGCACAATTATATAGTTATTAGGAAACTAAAATAAAGACATACTGAAATGAACAATTACCTTAATTACAGTCTTCAACTCTTCTACTTGAGGGTGCGTGACTGCGCTGTGGCAACCATGTTGAAGCACTATTTAGCTCGACAGGATGTGGTATGGCCAAAAACTCAGTGGATAGTTCAAACGCTGCAGTAATTCTTAGACCACTGGCTCAAGAAATAAAGAACCTTTAAACCCGATGACTCAGGTGACTTTTTATCTAGAACTTAAAGCTGGAAGTCCACTCTCTAAATTCAATTACATAAACTTGTCAGACCTAAAAAGCAGTTCTATTTAAGTGGAACTTTTAGTGAGCTTCCTCATTTTAACTTACTTGTAGCTACTTCCTTTGGTGTTTTTTTCTAAGCCTGACTTCCCCTTTTAACTAAAGTGAACATACAGTAAGTCAAGACACTTAAGAACACACCCATGGACAGTTCTGAAGTCTAAGGATTCTATAAGTCTCACTTTGAAAGTCATGCAAAATCCATATCATTTTATGGTGCTTTTTTTTTAACAAGCACACACTTTTTATATTTTTTCTCTTTTTTCTGAATGTTGGCTAGCACAGGATTGGTTAAGTGATAAGTTTAGGTGTTGTTGGTTTTCATATTTGTGTTGATACATATTCTCCATCTTTATGGGACCTTTGACTCAAATAATCCTAACAAAGTCTCAATGGTCCTCTGAAAAGAAGTGTGGCAGGCTATTATTGAGAGTGTTGTGATGTTTTTTTTTTTTGTTTTGGTCTTTGGTGACCCATTTCTTGAGAAATTCCTGTCAATATATTTCAACGTTATGTACTTCTGAAGTCAACTCATTGAGTATTCTATCAATTACATAAATAAAAAATACTGTTTTAAAGACAAACCCATGTGCCCATCTTTCCTGTGGTACTTTAATAATTTGTATAATAATTGACCTTAATCTTACTGTTTCTTGCTCCATTATCTTATAGGCAGTGGTCTTGTATAGGTTTTGTATATAATAAAGAATTCAAAGTGCCTACAAATATAATAAATATTATGGAACTGGGAAGAACACCCATCCATCCATTTTCTATAACGCTTATCCTTCAGGGTCATGGGGAACCTGGAGCTTAACCCAGGGAACATTGGGAACAAGGGGGGGTACACACTGGACAGGGTACAATCCATACAGGGCACAATCACATACACATTCACACACCCATTCATACACTACAGACACTTTAAACATGCCAATCAGCCTATCATGCATGTCTTTGGACTGTGGGAGGAAACCAGAGTATCTGGAGGAAACCCCTGCAACACCGGAGAACATGCAAACTTTGCACACACAGGGCAGTGGCAGGAATCGAACCCCCAGCCCTGGCAGTGTGAGGTGAACAATATGTACAACATGGCTGTGTTCATGAGGTCCCTGAAGATCATGTGTGGTCTCATTATTCAGTAAAGTGGAGCAGAAGCTATGTGAACTGTATGTGATTGAAGGGTGTAAAAACCTTTATAGTTGTCTTTATTAATAAATAATAGATATTAATAAATACCACATTAGACTGCCTTTTAACTTCACACACTTAAAAAGCAAGTTAAAATCACTTCCTGATGCAAGTTATTATCATAAATGGGTGACTTGTGACCTTAAAAGAAAATTTTCTTTAAATGCAAATTTTTTTTAAGTCTTCTTTTCTTTTTATTCAAATTTTTGAAAATCAAACTGTTCCATGTCATGCATGTATGCTTTATAAGCCATATTAAACTTTTTGCCACATAAACCATGAAAACCAATCCTCTTACCGTCATTTACACAAATATTTGATGTTGAATCTAATATATTTGCATGCATTTTTACATTGTCTTACAAATTATTACAACATGATCATATAATTTCAGTAAAAACGTAACTATGTGCATTTTTACACAAGTAAAGTTATCAAAATGATGTCTAGTTCGAAAATGTTGTTTCGCTTTTAGATCAGATCAGATAATGTTGCTTTGCTTTTAAAATCAGATAACCTAAGTGACAATCATCATTTGAATGATTTCCTGATTGTTTTAAATTATATAATTGACACAAATGTGTTAATTCCATCTAAACTTGTGTTTTTATATTTAGATATATTTTTATATATTTTCATAAATGCTGATGGCAGCCACAATAATGGCTGCTTAAACGGTGAAGCACATGGAGCACATAATATTTATGCTGTGAAGATTTACATGCAACTTTCAAATAAAAGTGTGCAACGTATGAAATCATTTTATATCTTCCATAATATAAATGAAATACTATCATGTTCTGTTCATTCAACTCATCTAATCATCTCATATAAACTAACAAGTCGTCAAAAGAATATTAAATATTGTCATCTAATATCTAAGATGCTTACCTAGCATTCAACATAAATTTTAAGCCTGTAATTGGTAAATTTTAATTATTATGAAATATGAATCAGTGTTAATAAATTAGTGAATATGAAATGAATATATTTGAGACAAAATGTATTTGGGGTGATGTTTGGCTATCTGGTCATGGGCCAGTTCACTGTGAACATCTGTTTGTTGTGATGTGCCTCAGTGAGCTGAAGTCAGTCATGAGTTTTAATGATGGTTTGGTTATGGCAGGATGTCTTCCTGCACCTGCCTAATGTTTACTTCTCTTCTTACTGAATGGTGTATTATTTCCCATTTTATATTTCTTTCAACAGATCATTGTGATTTTAATGATAAATTATCATGTATGTGAAATTATAGAAGGACATTCATTCACAGCCCTGAGTTTATTTTTTGACCTGCAACATTTCTTTATGTAAAAAGGAAAAAAAAATATTAATTTAATGGTACATTATTGAAAGCATATTCAACAGCAATAACACACTACTACTCTTACTACGACCACCACTACTTTTAGTACTGCTACTCTTGCTACTACTACTACTACTACTACTACTACTACCACCACTATTTTTACTCCTACTACTACTACTACTACTACTACTACTAACCTTACCTTTACTACTACTACTTTTACTACTGTGGAATACTACTCTCACGATTACTATTACATTTACTACTGCTAATACTGCTACTACTACTACTACTACTACTACTACTACTACTACTACTACTACTACGACTAACATTTCCTTTACTATGACTACTACTACTACTTTTACTAATACTACTATTATTAGTACTAACACTATTTTACTACTATTACTACTATTACTTTAAGAAATTGGGAACCCTTAAACAGTCAAAAACAAAAAACAAAAAAACCCTAAACCCTTTTTCCCTTTAAGAAATTGGGAACCCTTAAACAGTCAAAAACAAAAAACAAAAAAACACCTAAACCCTTTTCCCCTTATAATGTATACAGTATATAAAATGAATATATACAATTCAAGACATGAATACCTGACCTATTTTCAATAAAACAATAGGACGTTTCTTTGTGAATGGCAAGTCTCCTGAGATCATGTTGCAACTGTGTGACATTTAACTCACTCTCTTCAGCAATTGTTTCATGTGAGGCAGTTGTGTGACAGATTCTTTCATGACAATGCTTTGTGGTTGAAACATTGCAGACTTAAGCACATGTAAATCATCAAGCGAATAGAGGATCCAAAGGTACTGGTCTTCAAACCCAAAACTATATATATAGAGAGCTGAAGGTTGACCGAGGGGCCCCGGAAATGATTTTACTACCCAGGTGCACAGACCATAGCTCTTCACACACCCTGGTGGCTTTAAATGATGAGTCACCAATAGAGGGCAGAACAGCTTAGGATGAAACGAGCAAAAGTATGCAACCAAATTTATCTTTTAGAAGACATGTTTAAAAAATTATATTAATATTTGCCATCACCTATATATTAACCTTTATATAACAAAACCTTTATATCCTAAAGTTTATGACAGAAAAATAGATTTAAATTGGTTAATATTAATTAATTAATTAATTAATTAATTAATTAATTATATATATATATATATATATATATATATATATATATATATATATATATATATATAATTATGTAATTATTATAATTATAATAATGATATTACTGTTTTCATTGAAGTCAGCTAATTTGATCTTTTAATTAAAATGTTTAATTGCAAGAATTCTGTAAAGCACATTGTGAGATTTCTTTTTTAGAAACGGTTACATATAATAAAAATTACAATAATTATAATTATTATATTTACTACAATTATTTGAAATCCTCAGTGTATAACAGATTTCAATACTAGAAAGCTGATGCAATGCACAGTTTTGTGTTTTTCCTTCTTTCAACACATCCAGTGCATCTCATGATGATGATGATGATGATGATGATGATGATGATGATGATGATGATGATGATGATATCTTCTAGGTACTGCTCCACACATTAGTGGTCATGACGAAAAGGCTTTACCAGAAGAAACTAAGGTAATCTCAATACACAGCATATTAATAAACATACACTCAGGGTATATTTACTAATCTAAAATTATTACCAAACCCTTAAGCCATTAAATATGAATAATAGAAAAATAAATCTTTTTATGTCACTAAGTGGGTAGTGATTGGTATTGTATTCATTATATGTTTCAACCAAGTTGCATTTTTACAAGTGCAGCAGTTGAGCAAAATCCATTGTAGTTGAGCAATGAAAGCCATTGTAGAAAAATTGTTGAGTGATAGGGCAGAGCAATATTTGATATTTACTACAGTTTATTTGCATTATAAACAGCCATGGCAGAATAAGGAGGTATAAATAATTTATTGCAATATTCTTGAAAGGGTGTCTTTATAGTCCATCCAAATCATTCAATCACACCACTGCATGGAAGAACAAGCAAAGACCCGGAAGCATTAGCAATTTCAAGGAAGTCAAAGGATTATTAAAACTGGACAGTAAAATCCCCAGGGTTGAATTATCTATTCCAGATGGACCTAAATGAACACTACACTAAATGTCAATTTAACACGGAAACTGCCAACAACAATGGCTATGTATACCAGATAACAAAATAAAATTGTATAAACTTCCTGGAGCCATCTTTTCCTCACTCTTGTAACTCATTATCTTTCCTGTAATTTTCATTGCAGTTACTTAATAAGTCATAATAGTTACTAAATAATATCCTTTCAGATGAAAAGCAGATAAAAGATGATTGCTGGGAAGTGGATTATATATAAATGTCACAAACTTGTTTATACTATATATTATTATTAACAGCATTCAAGTCAGAGAGAAGCCTGCTATGAGAACGAGTTCTCAATCAGTTCTCAATATTTGTTGCAACCTAAGTAATATATACAGCAATTATATTAAAAATTAGTAGTGTCCCAAAACTATAATTTTTTATTTATTTAAAAAAGCACTCCACACGAATCATTCCAGTCATTTGCAAGCTAAAACCCAACCAACCAGATTTTAATATTTAAATAATCTATCATCCCAATAATATATAGCTGGACTCTGTAGGTATGCAATTACTGACTGTAGAACACAATATGTTACACACAATATGTATGTTACACACAAAGAAACCCTCTTATCCATGAGTGGATTCGTAGTGCAGCACTGACAAGGCAATAGCATGGTAGCATATTTATGACCTGGTTTAAGTGTACTATGGTAGTGTGATTTTTCAACACCTCAGAGGTACTCCTGTGTTCAGACCTTTTAGTGACTTTGTCTATAGATTTCTGAACTATTTAAAGCCGTTTAACAATTTAACCTGTGTAATAAAAAATCAACTGTTGTTTTTTTGCAAACATTAGTGATTGTCCTACACTCAGTACAGATCTCCAGCTCACATATTAGCTGCTCATTAAATGAGTTGACAAAGCAGAAAAGTGCCTACGTTTCCAACAACCAATCACTGATCAACATTCTTCACAATGCCTAATTACTGATCACCAATGTTCCCATAGCCCAATCCCCAACCACCATTTTCCCTAACAACTTATCACTGATCACCATTCTTCCAAACAATCAATCACTAATCACTATTCTTCCCAACAAGAAGAATCACTGATCACCATTCTTCTCAACAGCTAAGCACTTATTACCATTTTTGTCCCAACCTCACACTACTGTGTTCTTTGTTTTAAAGTCTCTTCTTGGCTATATTTACAAGCAATAAATCAAGTTATACCAACCAGTTTCCTTCACTATATATTATATAAAATGCCATAATACTGGTCTATGACAATATTTGGGAGACTTATTAGGAATGCATTAGTTACTTTTCTTTGAAGCGAAAAAAAAAGTAGGTAACATTGGCCATTATAAATTTAAATATAAATGTAAGAGCCCACTGCCATTTCAGTGGTATTACTGAAATTACTGATGGAGATGATTCACCAGGTCAGTGGAGGTCTTTCAGTGCACTCTGAGGAAAAAAGGGGGTAGCAGTTTCTTATATTTCCACTGGTTATACCCTAAATGGTACATCATTTGCACCTTAAGATTGTATTACCTATACGATTGTTTTACCTGGATATATGCATGTATTATACCTTTAAAATAATCCTAAAAGCTAATTAAAGGGCCTTAAGGTCAATTATGTATGTTAAATATTTTTTAAAGGTACACTACATTCAAATTACAATGTAATAGATACACACTAAAGCTACAGCTGTACTTTAAGATGTACCCTCAAAGGTACCAACCCAGTGAGAAGGAAAGGTATTATTTTAAAGCGGAGGTCTTCAACAGGGGGTCCGTGACCCCTAGGGGGTCCGCGGAGGTACTGCATGGGGGTCGCGAAGGTTTTGGTACCAGTTTGATGTAATACAATATATATAATTAGTGGGTCCCCGCTCCATCTCGCCATCAGTTTGGGGGTCCTTGGCCTGGAAAACGTTGAAGACCCCTGTTTTAAAGTATAATGCGCCCCCGTTTCTTTGATGATGTTTACATATGATCCGCTTATGCTATTATGTGAAGCACTTTGGTCAACATGTGTTGTTTTTTTTAAATTTGCTATAGAAATAAAAATTGATTGATTGATTTATTGATTGATTAACTGAGCAACAAATGGACTACAGTACTTTTATAGCTTTAAAGTGCACCTACAGAATAGGTGGCCAATGAATAACTGCCATGTATTTACCTCTAAATTAGTGTTTACTATGTGTATGAATAATGTATGAATTCAATTTCATGGTCCCCCATCACCTGTCACTTGGATGAATATAGGCTACACATTATTTACTTTTATCTCATTATTTAATGATCTCACGGGATTTCCCCATGCGAATCTTTTTTAATTAACTCTGTGATGATAACAGATAACACTGCGTTTCCTTAATGCAAAGGCTATCTCCACAGGACTCTGCAGTCAGGTGGTCAGGTGATGGCCTCTCAGCGCAGCCCACGCGCTTTGGGTGGGGGGGTTAGAGCGAGAGAATGGTCTTGTTGCTGAGAAAAATGGGCGGAGTTATGAGCGGTGAGGTTCCACCTGACGTCACCGGGAGCGAGGCCAGCGCATATAAAAGGCTGCCTCAGCGCTCCAATGGACTTAATGTGAGTGCAGATTCATAGGCGCACAGGAAGACAACTGCGAATTTACCGTCTCTCCTACACGGTCCAACATGATAACAGGAGCATAAACTTCTCTCTTCGCCTGTGTTTTAGGTGAGTGTTCTACCTGGTCAACCCCATGCTGAAATAATGACTACAAACGACAGCCTGTATAATTGACTTGTTTCTATATATGTTCTT
>JAFFST010047089.1:142351-154018 GCA_022414735.1 Noturus placidus | reverse complement strand
TATATATAAAATGTTAGGGTTAGGTAACCCTAACCCTAACTCTAAGTGAATAAAAGTGCAGTGGAAATAGGTAGATGTACTTACAATATGTTATTGCTTTATTCTCTCCGGTTTGTATCCGTCCTGCATCTTTTCCCTCCCCCGACTGCATCATCAGCGCTTTTGGATCTCCGCTTTAACGGCATTGTGCATTCCCTTTAAAAGAAAAGGGGGAAAAGGGCTGTGTTTTATTCAAAGCGATACAATGTACACTACGGTAGTACATAAGTATGTACAAAGCGCTCGTGCTCGTCGTGTTGCTCTTATCATGAAGCCATAAGGCAACCGTGAGCAATGAGCTGTGTGTGTGTGTGTGTGTGTGTGTAATTTCTGCTGAATAAGCACGCTTTCTTATAAAGCCTTCTGTTTTCTTTTTAGAGAAAAACGATAAACTAAACAGAAATGCAAAAGAAAAAAAAAAACTTCATGGATGCTCTTTTTTTTAAGCAACAGAAATGGTACTGTAGCGCGTGCTGGATGTCTATACGTTTCTGCAGCTGGTTTGACGCATGACGTTGTCCCCCTCAGTCTTGCATAGAGGATTTGATTTTGCATGTGAGTAGACACGTGTATGAGCAGTGTCCACTGTAAATCAGTGGAGGATATACCCTCAGTTGCTGCCAGTATACAGTTTCCCCTCAAATGTTGTTACTTTTGAACAAATCACAATCAGTTATAAAGATCTTCTTTAAATAAAGCTTGTCCACGAATATTGATCATTTATAAATGCTAAACTTGCTTACCAAGAACTCATTTGTCATTTTTGTGTCATTTGTCGTTCTAAGATATATTCAAGAACAATGCCAGAGCAGAGCAACGATTACCGTGTGGTTGTGTTTGGGGCCGGCGGAGTCGGCAAGAGTTCCCTGGTCCTGCGTTTCGTGAAGGGAACGTTCCGCGAGAGCTACATCCCTACCATTGAGGACACGTACAGGCAGGTAATCAGCTGTGACAAAAGCATCTGCACCCTTCAGATCACAGACACCACAGGCAGTCACCAGTTCCCTGCCATGCAACGCCTATCCATCTCCAAGGGTCACGCCTTTATCCTGGTCTACTCCATAACAAGCAAGCAGTCTCTGGAGGAGCTAAAGCCCATCTTTGAACAGATCTGCCAGATCAAAGGTGACGTGGAGAGCATTCCTATCATGTTGGTGGGCAACAAAATTGATGAGACCAGTGGCCGTGAGGTGGAGTCCAGCGACGGCGAGGCCATGTCCAAGAGGTGGAAGTGCGCCTTCATGGAGACCTCAGCCAAAACCAACCACAATGTAAAAGAGCTCTTCCAGGAGCTGTTGAACCTGGAGAAGAGCAGGACTGTCAGCCTCCAGATCGATGGCAAAAAGAACAAGCAACAGAAACGAGCTGAGAAGCTAAAGGGAAAGTGTGTTGTCATGTGAGGCATCAAAAGAGGACGTGTCTGGATTCAGTCAGAAGGAAACATAGGACATTCAAGCTTTCACAACGTAGCAGTTCTGGCTAACACCTTTCCCACCGCACAAAAAAGATATGCACGTTTATCCATAACAGTTTTGTCTTGGGACAGGCAACTTGTTGAGTGAAAGGATTGTTGGGGTTTACTGACATTTTTGTCATTTTACAAAAAAAAAAAGAACCTCAGAGAACCATTCTGAAATTAAGCCGCATTAAACCCTGTGCTGCTCTGAAAGACATTATTCCGTGAGCTTGTCACAAATAGGATTCAGTCTCACAATCTTGCAAGTTGGCACTAGATGTTAGTACATGACAGTAGTGTTTAATGCTTTGCCACCTCTCTCATGCTCTAATACTGCACAGGTTCAGGTATAACTTCAAACTGCAAGGATCCAGCAGTAACAGTTTATGTGAATGACACATATTGTCATAACATGAGGAAATATCGAGGAAGGTGGAATTTTAGACAGCAGTTTCAATAATTTGCCCCTGAGATGGATGCTATAGAAAGCAATACATATAATTTATACTGATTTGAGTATTTTGAAAGGCCGTTGAATTGATCACTTATACAGCCAGTACAGTTCAATGGTACAATGTTCATCCTTTTACAGTTCACAAAGAAATATATTTGAATTTCTTTTGATAGTTGTATTTTTGTGGTGTTCATCACATATTTTGTCATGACAAGGCAGGAAGTAAGCTAAAGGTTTTCTCTAAACAGTGAGGATGGTGATCCTTTATACTCCATACATTTATAGTAATATTCTTAATATTTATTTATCTTCTTAATACTGTATACAGTTTAGCTCTTGCAAATTAGGCCTTATTGCCTGAAATCTCAGAAGATAATTGCAGTAGGAAACTCCTGCCTTTAAATTTTCCCAATGGTGTTCACTAGCTAGATGAACATTTATCAGCAAATGATGAATAACATATATTCTAACACATATCTTAACAATGACAGATATTAAAAGTATGACTTTGTTGTGTCAGAGATATGTCATTCATATGATTCAAATCAATAATATTGAGTCAGTGCCTTTTTTTAAGCTTTGAGGATTCTGATTTCCAAATTAATCTGTCAAGTACTCTAATGGTAAAAACTTGATCTATCAATCACGGCCCATGTGTATGTGTGTGTTCATTGAGGACCCACTTACCAAAGAGATATGAATCACTATTTAAATTTCATCCTTGCTTTTTAAGAGTTATGGCAGATGTCCTCTATCCCAGGTGCCTCATTTATAGGGAAAATAACCTTGTGTGCCAGTATTCTGAGTTTGTAACTGAATGCAGATTTAAACGGTCATTCCATTCAAAAACTATTGCTTGCTGTATTTTATGAAATCAGAAAGTGGCCTTTTGTGATTGGAGCATGTGGTGATTAATTAAGTGGATTGGTCTGATGAAACTGGTAAGATTTTATAAACTATATATAAAGCGTTACAGTAGGATTGCATGATTCCAGTAGCAGCAGAAATGAGCGTTAGATAATGACTGTGCAAATCTAACTAACAAACCCTTACACCATACTTAACAAGCACCCGGGTATGTTTTCCATAGGCTAGATTCAAATAGCCCTCTTTAATGTTTATGAGAGGAATAACATGTATGTATAGATTTAGCATGATGGGTCTTGTAATTATAACGGTAGGATCTGGCTTTATAGCTAGCTTATATTTGCTGCTTCGGCTGTCTTTCTTTACATCGGTACTGCTCACAGTACAACAGATACAGTGTGCTATTTATTTCTGTGATATATTGTCACAGCTATGTCACTAGTATGGTTGTAACAAGAAGTAAAATAATGACAATAGATTAAATACAGTCGCAGTAGATAAATATATCCTCTATCCAAAAATATTAGTTTCAGGCACCAATGTGCCAGTAAGAGTCATGGTATGTGTTACTTAGGCAAGGAAAGATCATAGAGTCACTGATGAAGTTAAATAAAGCTGTTTGTTTGAAATGAATGAATTATAAAATGAAGATTATATAAAATGATGTAATATTGTTTCAATGAACTGCCTGTAAAACATCATGTGTGCCTACAAGTTTATATATTACTGTAAATAAATCAGCAAATAAAGATAGTTCTGCATTTGAGCCTGAATCTGGACTAGTTCCTAATTAAGCATAATATTAGAAAAAAATGCTGATGCATGAAATGAAAACATGATGTGCATACATGTGTGAACTTTTTTCAGTGTAGAAATTAAAAAAAGTTGAACCTTTCAGAGCAGAAATTAAATAATCAGACTTTTTCAGTCTAGAAAATATTGAACTGTTGTGAACCAGGTCTCATATTTGATCTTTTCATTTTGCATTTTGGCTTGACTTTTAGCTTGACAATTTCAAACATACAGTATGTCTTTAAAATGTTGTTGATGCATAGTGGACTGACTTTTTAAAAAAATTGTTGTCTAAAAATGTTGTACACACTTAATATCAACATATCAGAAATAATGCTTCTTTGATGGTGAGTCTGGTCTTTCCCAGGGGGAACTTTAAAAAAAAAATACTGCTAAAATGTGCCATCAAATTTGTGCATTAAGTTAATGGGATTAGATGATACACTCACAACCCTACTCCTGCAACCAAATAATATTTATTCTGCCGTCAGCTGAAAGCTGACATGTATCCTAAAAACAGGCTGTACCTCCAGTATTAAAGGTCTGTTGCATAACATGATTCACTGATTTGAAAAAAGTATTTGATTCCCTGCTGATTTTGTACATTTACCCACTAACAAAGAAATGATCTGTCTATAATTTTAATGGTAGGTTTATTTGAACAGTGAGAGACAGAATAACAACAAAAAAAAATCCAGAAAAACGCATGTCAAAAATGTTATAAATTGATTTGCATTTTAATGAGGGAAATATTAATTTAACCCTTCTGCTAAACATGACTTAGTAGAACAAGACATGGCCAAAGAGCTCCAGTTTGGTTTTATCTGACCACCAGAGGACAACTGGGTGAAAGTGTTGTGGTCAGATGAGACCAAAATGGAGCTCTTTGGCATCAACTTAACTCGCCGTGTTTGGAGGAGGAGGAATGCTGCCTATGACCCCAAGAACACCATCCCCACTGTCAAACATGGAGGTGGAAACATTATGCTTTGGGGGTGTTTATCTGCTAAGGGGACAAGACAACTTGACCGCATCAAAGGGACGATGGACGGGGCCATGTACCGTCAAATCTTGGGTGAGAACCTCCTTCCCTCAGCCAGGGCATTGAAAATGAAAAGTAATTACTAAGTCATTACCAAGTACTAAGTCATGTTTTGCAGAGGGGTCAAATACTTATTTCCCTCATTAAAATGCAAATCATTTCTTCGTTAGTGGGCAAAATCAGCAGGGGATCAAATACTTTTTTCCCCTCACTGTATATATATATAACAGTGAATCATGTGTGTGTGTGTGTGTATATATATATATATATATATATGGTAATTAATCCAGTGCATGGCTGGCTCTATTTCAGGTTCACAATTTTATTTATCTGAATTTAAAATATTTCTATTCTAAAAATACATCCATAAGCAGCTCAGATCTAAAGCCAATTAGACTTCCTAATGCCTCCAATCCTGCAATTCAAGAACATGTGAAATGTTCATTCCAGTGGCTGCTAGAAGCTTTTGCACTTTCTTATTCAAACAGCCATTAGACAGTGTGACCACACTGGTGAGAGGCAGCCAGTGGTCAGGGTAGGAGGAAGTGTATCTGTGCTATTACATATGACTAATCAGCCTATGTGACTCATTATTGTGGAGTGAAGTGGCTTACACAACATAATGGAGCACCTGCCAGTGCTCACTCAGCTTGCTTGTCTCAAAGCCTCTTTATGACCAATAGTTTCTTTTAGTGTAAGCTGAACTGAAGCAGAGTGCATCACAACGAGCAGTTTAAAAGATCCATCAACATGATGTACAGTGGAGTCAAACAGCCCTGAATATCACAAACCAACAAACAGCTTGTCATGGTTTTATATATGATTGTAGGTGTTGTCAAGTAAACCAGATAAGGTAGGACAACTTACTACATGATGATTAATAAGCATCATTTAGTCAGAGATATTATGCTTCCAGTGTTTCTTACATCCCAACAAATATTTTCTTCTGTGAAAATGTGGATAAAATACAACTAGCAGAAAAGTTAATTCACTGAATAGGAAAGCACACAGGATGTGAAAAAAACAATTTGCTTCTACTTTAGCAGCATGCTCAATTTATAGGTGATCACTGAGCTTAGGGCTGCAACAACTATGAAAAAATTTGCTTTAAAAAATAGTTGGCAACAAATTTCATTATCCACAGTTAGTTGGACTGTGTTATGAAGCTCGCTGTGGCACACTATATCACTTCACTTAGACTAAAAACACATTAGAATGGAATGTAAGAAACACTAAATGCATAATATCCTCGACTAAATTATGCTTATTAATCATCATGTATTATATTTATTAATAAACGTATCCAGTTTTCTAGCTGTATCGCACATTTTTGAAAACACAATCCATATCATAAAGCATGTGTATTATGCAGTGTTTCGCAGTGTGTACAAAAGTTATTTGAATCGGTTAGCCTGCAGATAACAATGGTTCATAAATTTTAAAATCAATCCAACTAATTGATTCATCAAAAAAAAAAAACATTAATGATTAAAATAATGAGTAGTTACAGCCCTAACTGAACTGTGAATATTGGTCTTCTCAGCCAATTGAAAACAAGAGCACATCAAATGATCAGTCAGTTTATGCGATACCAAAAACTACAGTTGCTTACTGGAATGGTAGTGTAGTGTTTCCTCATAGCTCCAAGGTCCCTGGTTTGATTATGAGTTTGGTTTACTGTCTATGTGATGTTTTGCATATTCTCCATGTGACTGTGTGGGTTTCCTCTAGATTCTCTAATTTCTTCCCACCCAAAAAAAAAAACACACAGGTAGATAAGTGACTATATATGAGTGTGTGAGTGTTTGTGTGTGAGTGTGTGAGTGTTTGTGTGTGTGTGTGTACACATGATGCTCTGTGATGGACTGGCATCCCACTCAGGGTGTATCCCAAGTGTCCCTGGGATAGGCTACCACTACCCTGACCAGGATGTAGCAGGAATTGAAGATGAAGGAAAGAATATAATGTGGATAGGGATAAGATTACAGATATATTTGCATTTTAGTTGCTGGTGAGCATTCAGTTGACGCATACACATAACCACTCCAGTTTGGTCCAGCATGTTAAAATCACATGAATGGCAACCAAATCCATATCAGCACATGCTAATTAGTAATGCTCCATTACTCTCCAGTGTATCCACAGGCCAAATCTCAAGTGTCTCAAAGCACTAAATCTGTCTGTAAATGCTTGTCTGGCCACTTCACTGTCAAAACAACAACAATAGGGTCTCCATCATTTCGCCCACTCGTTCTCTGTTTAATCTGATTTGAATAATTCAAAGGCCAGGTCCATGCAGAGACTGTTTGTCCTCATGTTTGCATGTGTTAGTGTGATTTACGGTATGCTTTCATCAATCTCACTTGTTTAAATATTCACCAGTTCAACTCTTTTCATTCCAAATGAAAGTTTGGTTTTTTTAGGTCTGTTTATTTGTTCTTGGGAGAGACGACTGAGGCAGAAAAACTGAAATGAGTGTCAAGCCCATTTAAAAAGGATGCTTTGTTATTGCAATTGCCTTGAGGAGACATTTGAGATCAGAGGCATGTTTACCAGTGCCCTGCATGAAACACACATCATTCAGAGACAGCAATTCAAACCATGCCTCTATGATGAAAGCTAAGTATATGAAAATTATCATTTTATGTGGTACAAATGGAACTGATTGGTATTTCTTTGAGCAAGTCACTACTAGTGAATATATCATTAGTATATTATCATTAGTGTATACATTTTGCAATAGAGGAGACCTTTTGATTCTGATTTAGGCTAAATGCCATCTGTGGTAAAAAAAAAAAAAAAAAAAAAAACAGTAAAAACAATACATAGTGTAGGTTTGCTGGAGATATCTTCAGAAGGAGAAGTTTTGGTAAAACCTTAATTAAGGGCATCTTTCATAGCACTCCTACATTCATTACACCTATATAAGCCCTTGCTTATAATTGACCTAAGCCAATTTAAACATTTATAAATGCTTATTCAATCAGGCATCAGCTTAAACACTTTCAAGTTGACATAAGACCTCAGTTAAGTGTGACACATATCTCATGGGCCAGTGAAAAAAATTCTAATCAGGCCCATCCAGTTAATATAGAATTTATAAATAAAATCATGCCAAAAAATTTTTTTAATGATGAGATAATTGATTGTTTTTTTTATTGTTAATTAATTGTCTGATCAGTTTTGTAGGTGATGTATGTTCAAATCGATAAATGCCAATAAAAGAACATATTTCATAGGAGTTGTTGATGTGTTACTGGTCACAAAACAGATTTTGTTTGGCTTGACATTTGATGTGGCCATTACCTAAAATGAATTTGACACCCCTGACATAGATTTACTTTATATATGGTTATTTTTCAGAATTTCTTACAGTATGTTTGAAAGTCAAGAGAAATTATATAGTGCATTATACATCAGTGGACATGGTATGTCAGATTTACCTAGCAAACATCAAAACCCTGTCAAGCTACTGTATGTCACCTAATCATCAGATGTGACTTTGACATACTAGAAATCCACAAACTTACAAAACTAATTTCACCAGAAGGTTTCACAACACAAATTTACATAAAAAAAAACGTCACTTAACTTTTTATGAGCCTTTATGATGGATGACCTTTCTTGGAATGTAGATTTCTGTCATGACAACCTACCTGACAGACCTCTCCTACCCCAATTATGTCACATTACTAATTCAGGATTCCCCTTCTCTTTTGCTGACACATTTTTCTCATCTAGCAACAGAAGGGAACCTGCAAATCTTCTTGTCCTGCAATCCTACCATCTGCCCACTGGATCTAATCCCTTCTACAATAATTAATCTTTATTGTTTACATATACATATGCACAGTGAAATTCCCCAAGACCATCTCACAAGACCATCTCACAAGACCTCCTCCCTTTCTTCACTACTACCATCAATGACTCCATAACATCTGGTCATGTATCAACTGCATTAAAGTGAGCAAGGGATATTCCAATCCTGAAGACACCCACTCTGGATCCCTCAGACTACCGACTAGTATCATGACTCCTTTTTCTTTCAAAAATCCTCAAACACACCATCTACAATCTTAAACAGAACAACCTCCAAGATCCTAACCAGTCCAAAAGCAACTTCAAAGCAACACATTCCACAGAAACGGTCCCTGTGACTGTTACTGAGAAGCTCCATGCTGCTAGATTAACCAAACAGTCATCATTCCTCATCCTCCTAGACCTTTCAGCTATGTTTGACACATACAGCCACAAGACTCTCTTGTATATGCTCATGAGACTTGGAATTTGCAGCACAGAAATGCCAAGGTTTGCTTCCTACCTAGATGGTCGGTCATATCATGTGACCTGGAGGCGCTCCACATCTGCTCCTCATAAACACTTCACTGGTGTCCCATAAGGCTCAGTACTTGGTCCTCTTCTGTTCTCCCTGCTATACTCAATCTTTTGTTGAGGTCATATCCTCACATAGATTTTTGTGCCACTGCTATGCAGATGACACTCAACATATCTTCTTCTTTCTTCCATCAGACACTCATGTTCTGCTCAGATCTCAACATGTCTGTCAGAAATCTCATCATGGATGTCACCTCATCATCTGAAACATAATCCCAGCAAAACTGAACTGCTATTCATCCTAGGTGATTCATCCCCATGTCAGGATCTTGTGATCTTACTGGACAACTCTCAGATCTCACTTTCTGTCACCTTACACAACCTTGGGGTAACCACAGACAATCAAATGTGCTTTTCTTCTCACATTACTAATCTGACACGCTCGTGCCAATTTCTCCTTTACTCCTTTGCCAACATGGTGGATGTAGTACGTCTGGATTGCATTCATACTGCACACATATACTGATCAGTACGTACTGTATCAACGGCCGAGCTGTAGGAACTGTCACAGTACGTAATTTTGGATTCACAGACACAGACAGACACATATCTGTAACACACTAGTTTAGCAGTTTTCTGTGGCAATGTTTTGTATTCTGGACTTGGAAATAATTTCAAACACACTCAGCAAAAGGCACAAGCATTTGCTGACATGAATTTTTTTTTACTGTTTGCTTACTGTATTAACTCCTATGTAACAGGGTTTTAGCATTATGGTATTCTTAGACCAGAGCCTATTTTTACTCACCTTTATACTCAAGTTTTTCAATAGAAGCTTCAATGTAATTTCTTACATCGTCTGCTAAATGCTGTAAATGTACTGACATCCTAAAAATTCTGAGCTCAGGCAAGTTTTCACATGCATTACCATCACAACACATTTGTACGCATGAATAATTGATTGCATCAGTATGCAGTAAAGGAGGGATGGGGACTATGTTAGGAAACCATGGCTGTAGTTGTATTGGGATGGGTGCAGTTGAGACAGTGGGTTAGGCTTGCTGGATCAGTGATGGTGATAAGGCTGTATGTCCACTCCTCCACAGAGGATCTGCATCTCACAGGGCCAACGATCGGAGGGCGACAAACAATTGCCATGGAGACGGAGGCAACCATGCCTCTGGCTGTGGAGGAGGAGCAGTGACAGAGGGAGTAGAGAGAAGGGAGAGAGAGGGGCAGAAAGACAGACCAAAAGTGTGTGTGTGTGTGTGTGTGTGTGTGTGTGTGTGTGTGTGTGTGTGTGTGTGTGTGTGGGTGTGGGGGGGTGGATGAATGTCTAATTTGAAGAAAGTTGGCCAAAATCACCTACAAATTGTCTGCTAAAAGCTCTAAAGGTGTTTGCAGGTTCATCAACTTACAATTGTTTTTTTTATTTTATGCTGATTATAATAATAGATGTCTTATTATTGACAGCCTTTAGTGACTCACTCTCCAGAAGAGGCTTCTTATAATAAAAACACTTTTACAGTACACACACTAAAATGTATATCATTTATAAATATTTTGTTGAGACAATTTCATTTGACATATTCTCTGACTGTCCAAAATGAATTGAAACTATTAATCCTTGTAAATACAATTGGTCCAGACTTACATTTCTCACTGTTGTAAATACATATCCTTCCTATTAGTTTACTTGATGGATAATTGATCTTAGTTACTGAATAATATATGTTAAGATGATTAACTAAATGAGATATTAAGAGGTTGAAATAACTATAATCAAATACCTACACAGTAAGTAACAAAAATAACAGGAAATATATGTATATCAACAAAAGGCACACAATTAATAGGAGCAATGTTAAAATCTAGGACTGTACATGAATAGAGAAATCAGACAGAGAGAATTCAGATGAAGAAAGTCCATGTCCTTTTATGATACAGTGTATGTCTTCAGTTTTAGCTGCGAGTGCATACTGTGACTTTACTGACCTACTTCGAAAGAAACATTGTGACTTAAAACTCAGAGAACATACACAACACTCATATACAGTACACAAATGCTAAAATTGACAGCTGTAGGAAGTGACAGTCCAAATATTAAGTGGGAGGCAACAATCTAACACATAGCACAAGACACAAGCATGACAAAAATAATAAATAAAAATTTGTGCTGTTTTTCTTTATGTTGTAAGTCTCACACTAACTCCTATGTAACATGGTTTTCACTTTATCTTTATATATTGTCAGACCATAGCATCTGCTAAATTAGGTGAACATAAAAGTATGTACTGTAAATGTATTGGCATCCTAAAAAAGTATTAAATGGTAGAGTATTAAATGATACCATGTTTCCTCCAAATGGCAAATATGGTAAATAAAAAAGCTGAACCCTTTACACTTAAGGTTCTGTGATCTTTCCTTTTGTGTAATTTGTACTTTGATTGGACAATATGTGCTCAGTCTGTCTAATTTTAGTTTCTTGTCCAAAGTCATTTTAAGGAAAAAAAAAAGAATGTTAGAGTAAATAATCCATTGCCTTGATGTTCATTAAACCCACCGCTGTATTTCACATTCGTTTTCTCAGTCACTGCTACAAAAATCCTCTCCGGGAACCGTCACCTTATCGTGGTGGAGAGGTTTGAGTGTCCCTATGAACCTGAGGGCTGTGTTGTCTGG
>JAFFST010047089.1:90903-103746 GCA_022414735.1 Noturus placidus | reverse complement strand
ACACACACACACACACACACATATATGTTTGTTTATTTATTTATTTATTTATTTATTTATTTTTGGCCTTATGGAAAAACAAATCCATTAATTGCTACTCACCCTGCATCACACAAGCAGCAAACCTGACATCACGTGCAGCCCACAGGATTAGACCTATTAAGCTGCTTCATGTCTTCAGTGCAGAAATAGAACAATAAGAAGTGGAGCAGTGTCTAGGTGACAGGTATTGCCGCTTCTATATATGCCATTTTTTTCTTTTAAATGAGAAAAGACTTTGTTGACTGCGTTGGACTATGTACATATCCTTACGGTAAGACAATATATTTGTTGGGACTCTGAGTTGTTATGAGATTAAAGTTAATATTGCTGATGTGCTAATTTTTGGGAAGACATGAAATAGAACAAGGAAATAAACAGAAATCAAAGGAGAAAATACTTAAATATAACCTTAAAAAAATTTTTTTTAAACATTTTAACACATAAAAAAGTTCCAAGGAATTTTGTTGAGGAATTTTATAATTTAATTTGATAATTTGATAATAATAATTAGAAGATCAAACACTAGACTTTGTGGAGGAAAGAATACTAAAATGATCAAGTTATTAGATTTTGTGTGAAGTACTGTATGTGAGTATATCATACTCTCAGTTTAGTTACGTTTTAGACTTCTAGTATATGGTAAAGACATTACACTGTACCCAATACTAGACAATCTGTCAATGGCTGATCATAATTTATCTGAATATTCCATGTTTGTGCTACTTTGATGCTCATAAAAGTAAACCTAGTTAGACTTCTTTTGCATAGGTGTAGCAGTACATACTGCTTACACCTATACAAATTTAAACATTTTCATATTACTGTTAAAAAACATAATAGGTTGTGTGTGGGGTTATTCAATGTTGCTGAGACTCCATTAAATACTCTTACTTTGACCAAAAGCCAATTATTAACAGAGCACTACTTCAATATATCAGTCAAACTGTTAGCAAAAAAAGTCATCATGCTGATTTTTGTTGCAGTGATGCAGAATGAGTAAAAGGAGGAGGAGGAACAGCCGCAGGAGGAAGAGTTCCTGTAGCATGAAACGTGAGTGCTGGTCTATATGGTTCTGCTGGGTAAGGTGTGGCTGATAATCCTGTAAAGCCTGTGAGTCACATGTTGTTATGAACCATAGGACTATGCAGGATTAGCAAGGATTGGGAATCTAATCTAAACTATTAACACTGAATGAGACAGCTGTAGGGCATCAAACATTAGTAAGGTTTGTCAAATACATTGTGCTTTCTGGCCATAATTGTATCTGCCATGTTTGATTTTTGGCAGTTGATTCAAGATGGCAGTTTTCAACATTGAGCTTTACTATTATTTATGCTCTAAATGAATTTATTAATTGATCTGTTTTCATTTAAGAAATGAAGAAATACAACATAATTAACCTAAATAACCATAAATAACCATAATTAACCTCCTTAACTTTAGTGACTTAACCTCCACACTAACTCAATAATAATACTTTAATAACACTGTGGCAGCATACTGTCTAAGTCTTATGCTTAAAAAAAAGGTAATTAGTCATGTACTTAAACTGCATTTCCAAAATTCCCAAACTGCCAAATTTCAAAACGAAATGTTTCATTCGACAATCCATTCATCTTTAAACTCTGTGAATCTGCTACTCATAAAATGTAATAACAAAGTTCTCATCCCTGATTGCACAGCCTCACAGTGTTGTGCTCCAGCTTTGCCAAAATGTGAATGCTTTTGCAGCCCTTGTTGCAGCTCCTGAACAACTTATTACTCTTCTTAAGGAAAAATGCAGGTGGCCATCTATGAGTTCATCTATAATGTAGGTCAAAGTCATGATCATGACCTTCTTACAAGATGCAACTCTTAAATCTGCAGACATGCAGTCCTACAAAATATAAAAAGAAAAAACCCAAAGAAAACAAACATAGTCTGTGTCCCATTTAGTAGGTCTTTCTCTTCTTTACACTGCCTTGCATTTGGGTGAGTTTTCAGCCCAAATATTTTGCATGTTCAAAAGATTAGAAATATTGTGTTAAAGGCCTAATTAAATAATAAAATCCTAATTAAAAGTGGAAAAGTGGAAATGTTAAAGGGATAGAATACATAGAAGGCAACTGGAGTATAGTGTTCAATGTACTCAAAATACTCACGTGTAAATACACTACAGATGCTGCTACTACTCTTGGGTGCATTACAGCATTACATTTTGCAAATATTAAATTGTATAAATACAATCTTTCTAATATGTTTACTTATATTTAGATTTAACTCCTTTCACATTTTCATGTGAATACAGAGACCATCTCTTCATACATTTTTCCAAAAAACCTCAAGAGTCCATTGGATTATGTGGTCAAGGATGACCATACCACTGAAAAGGGAGAGACAGACTCCTTGTGCAAAGAAATCTTTTTGTCAGATGAAGAGCAAAAGGAGGCTGAAACTTCTAGCAAGGAGAAGGCATATGGACAGGACAATGAAGGATATAAAACGGAAAAATCCAGCATTACAGTGCAAGTGGATGAGAACAGGAAGCTAACGATCACACATTCAGTGACATTCAATGATTTTGGAATGTCTCCTCCAAAAATTGTATTTCAGAGTCCAGCAGGAGAAACAGCCAGCATTGTGGTAGAAGTCACAGTGTCCAAATCTGAATACATGAGCTCAGATACGAGATTAGAGATCAGCGAGATGATACCATCAGATAACTCTGATATCAAGCCCAATTTGATTCTACAAAATGAAAAGGAAATGGGAAGCAGGAGCCAGAAACCTCAAACACCAAACAGAGAACGTTTTATCAATCCTTATACATCTAATCAATATACAAGAAAACATAAGCAAAATGCCAAACACTGTGAAAATGTCAGATTTAAAGTCATGACACAACGGAAAACAAATGATGATTCATCAAGAATTCCAAGCTCATTAAGCAGCCAAGAAGAGCTCGATTGCTGTAAAAGCTGTTGCAAAGATCACTTCTGCAGACCCCATGCTGGTGGACACACAGACACTGATTTCACGCTGCTGGATGGATCATCTACTTGTTCATCACCTTATGGGTTCTGGCTGTCACGTAGGTGGTTCTCTCAATCTGACAGTCATAGTAATGAGGCATTACGGGATATTCCTCCTCCACCCAGGCTTGTTGATAAGGAAAGTGATATGCTACAGGACCTCACAGAGAACATAGTGTCCTGTCATATAAATGACAGTAATGTGTTCAAGGAACAGGAGGATGCTCAGCATGACCCAGAAACTTTGGTGTCAAAGGGCCAGTTTCCAATATCAAGCGCACATAAAACATCTTACTGTACTCAAGCCTATGAACTTGATGCTCAGAAAAACTTCTTGAGATCATCGACATCAGTAAGTCACAACCATAAAGAGGATATCCAAATGTATAACAGCAGCACCAATTCTCAATCAAGTACTTGCATACACTTACCAATAAAAAGGCGGAGAACTTACCCAGGAGCGACATATCACTCATGTCACAATGGAGAAAGCAAAACCTCATGCAGAGAGTCTTTTTCCTCTGGCACACTCTCCTCATTTTTCATGCAGTCACTACTTTGTCAGGCAGAGAAAGCTTCTAGATATTATCTGGAGAATGAGAGAGAAGACATTTCTGAAAGAAAGAATCACATGTCCTTCAGCAGCACCAGTTCCCAACCAATCTCAAGCTCCTTCGGTGGTGTTTACACCATTATCCCCGACATCAAGGCATACGTTTCAGCAAAGACACCATCGTGTCTATCAGTGTCTGACAAGACTTCAGAAGATGTCTTTCCGAAGCATCGACATGTACCAGTAGAGCCAGAAGAGGTTGCTGATCAGATATGTGTGGGCACAATTGATCAGGAGAGTTCCTCAATAGACCCCCTGGAGCAGAGTGAGGTGACTGAAAGTGGCTTTGATGAAGAGATGTTGGAGGTAGAGAGTCCAGTAGCTCTAACTGATGGCACCCATCAGAAGAATCTAATCCATGTGACCCCACCTTTGGTTTGCTGCTCAGAAGAGCACATTACTTATGGGTTCCACGATGGAGCTAAAGCACAAAGACATGAGAGGCAAGAAGCTGTTAGCAGCCAAAAAAAGCGAAGCTCAATAGTGACCGTTATAGGGGAATATGAGCAGAGATCTCTGCACAATAACCCTATGAGTGAAGACATTGTACGAAACCATGAATCAGTAACAGAACCAACATCTGCATCTCAAAAAGAACAGCTTGAGGGCCAGAGACAACATGTGGATGTGGAGAAACCCAAAAAGCTCTCCTACACAGCAGAAAGACGTACCTCCTCAGCTAAGACCTGCAGCCAAACAGAAAAAGGTCTGAAAAAAACAGGTACAAAACTTTATCAGACACAGATGGGGGAAACTAAAACTGATGTAATAAATTCTTCTAGACCAATAGTCACCAACCCTGTTACTGGAGATCTACCTTCCTTAAGACTTTAGCTCCAACCATAATCATGCCCACCTGACCATCTAATCATTGCCTTAAGAAGTTCTTGATCAATTAAAACAGGTGTTAGATTTTGGTTGGAGAAGGTAGATCTCCAGGAACAGGGCTAGTGACCATTGCTCTAGACTTCTGTCTGAATATCTCTATTTGTGCAGCCTGTAAAGATGTGATGTTGTACAAAATGCCATTGTTGTTGTTATTTGTATTTTGCTTTAATAGCCTCAGCAAATGTCAAGGAGCGCCTGAAGCCGGGAGAAAGTATCCCCAAAGATGCTGAAGAAACCTCAGACCGCTGGGCAAAGAAACGCAAGCTGTTCAAGGAGAGCAGACATTGGGGTTCTACAGAAGAGAGTTCCATGACTAGCAATATCACTGACGAATCAGGTGATAATGTTACAAAAGTCGACAGAGAGTCTGTACTGTACATAATCACAAACCTACAGTGGTCAGCAGAGATTCGGGAAGACTCAGGCAAACTTAATAATGCGTGCATAAGAGTTCATTTATTCATTCATTTTCACTAACCATTGTGTCCTGGTCAGGGTCATGGTGGATCCAGAGCCTATTCCAGTTAACAGTTTATCGCGGGGCACCATGCACACACAGACACAGACACACACACACACACACACACACACACACACACACACAAACATGAACACACACATCCACACACATGCACAAATGCACACACACACACACACACACACACTTTACCCTTATGGGCAATTTAGAGTAGCCAATCCACCTATTGGCATGTTTCTGGACGTTGAGAATCTGAAGGAATCACACTGGAGGAACTCCAAATAGACCAGAGCTCAAGAGCGAAACAGGGACTAGAGCTGTGAGGCAGCAACACACCCCACTCCCTACTGTATCACCCACACAAATTTGTGAACTGTGACAAAAAAGAAAGGCAAAATATCTATAACTCTTTGACTGTGTAATTCACAAAAATTATTGAATTGCCATTGAAATTAAAATTTTTTTTAATGTAATTTGTGATGCACGTTTGCCTCACACCTCCAGCATTGGGGGTTCGATTCCCGCTGCTGCCCTGTGTGTTTCCATGTTACATTTACATTTATTCATTTAGCAGACGCTTTTATCCAAAGCGACTTACAAATGAGACACACTCACACACCAATGGTAGCAGAGCTGCCATGCAAGGTGCTAGCTTGCCATCGGAGGCAACTTAGGGTTCAGTATCTTGCCCAAGGACACTTCGGCATGGGATCACCCGGGCCGGGATTCGAACCACCAACCCTACGATTAGTGGATTAGTGGACAACCCGCTCTACCGACTGATCCACAGCCGCCCTTCTCCGTGTGCTTCGGTGTTTCCTCTGGTTTCCTCCCCCATTCCAAAGACGTATATTGTATGTTGAATGGCATCTCTAAATTGTCCATAGTGTGTGAATGTGTGCGTGTTTGTGCCCTGCTATGGGTTGGCACCCTGTTCAGAGTGTCCCCCACCTCGTGCCCCGAGTCCCTTGTTATAGGCTCCAGGCTCTCTATTACCCTGTGTAGGATACGTGGTACAGAAAATAGATGGATGGATAGATGGATGGATGGATGGATGGATGGATGGATGAATGGATCCATCCATCCATCCATCTATTTGGATGGACTACCAAACAAATATTCAAACAACAAAACGTATACTATATAAAATCGTTCTAATGCAAAGTCTTTATCATAAAGTGTTTATTTTTTTTTACTTTTATTTTGATCAGACACAATAATTTTAGAGGACACCCACTCAGTTGACATGTCACTTCAAGATATTGAAGACAGAGGTTTTTATACTGAGACGTTCCATTCAGTATCATGGATTTATCGAGGAGATGACACCAATCCAAACGAAACCATACAATGCCTTAGTAACCGCCCTCAACAAGCAGCAGGTGAGAATTAATAAGTGAAGAATCATCAGAGCAAATTTCCCTATAAGAGCTTAAGGGCAAATTTCCCTATACAAGATAACAGTCTTAATAATGCATGATACTGAATTTTCTTGTCTTTTTTTTAAGTTCGTGAACGAACTGTGAAAATCAGCAAAGGAATGGGAGAATATCCGTGGGGGTTCAGAATTCAATACTCCAAACCAATCATTGTGACAGAAGTAGACACAAGTAAGTGGACCAGATAAAATTGATCAGCAGGAGACTAATTTAACAAGTCTGACATTTCATCTGCCTTACTACCAGCCTGCTTGGCTTCATGCTTCGTCGTTATAGTCGCAGTGTAAAAAATAAATATAATAAATAGCATTCATACCAAGATCACTGTAACTACGATACTGGTAAAACATACACATTTTCCCTGCTGATTGCAGATGGAGCAGCAGAGGAGGCAGGGTTAAAGGTTGGAGACTATGTGCTGGCGGTTAATGGTACTGATGTCACGGGTGTGCCTCACTCAGAGGCAGTGGACCTCGCTCGGCAAGGTATGGCAGGCTTACAGACACAACATCTGGCCGTGCTCAGATTATCAACATGTGGGCAAGGATTTCTTAAATCTCTAGTCAAAAGTGCACTTCAGGCCAAAATCATTAATTGACTACTTCTCTTATGTCATGTTAAACTTGTTGAAATTAGGACAATATAGTATGCAATTTGTCTATTTGCATACAAATCATGTATACAATGCATAAAAAAGTCTTCTGACATTAGTTTTACATTTTTACTAAGCAAATAAGCAGGGACAGATAATGAGATCAAAAAAGAGGCAGAGGACAAATCCAGTGGTCGAAGATTCGAGTGGAACAAGAAAAACAGGCATCATCCCAAAAGCCTTTTACCATAGGATAGAGAATGACATCAGTAAACCAGAGAACATTATCTCAGAAATGTTGATAATATAATGCAAGTCTTCACAAAGACTAACAATTCCTATATCTATGCTGACAAATTAATAAAAAACACAGAACAGATGGCAATTCAAAACTGGGGAGACAGTGACATCTGAAGGTGAGGAGAGGAAACCCTGAGTGCTGATGTGACCAGCAAACAATAATCAATTAACAATTTACACTTAGAAAATCTATGCAGGCTGTTTTTTTTTCTCTCTTTAATCTTTGTGACATGTCAAACAGGCCCTGATCTCCTGATTCTGACGATTGGTTCGGATATCGGTCGTACCCCAAACACACCAAAGCCTGCGTGTCGAGGCTATCTGCACAAACGCACTCAGTCCAGTTGGCTCAAAGGCTGGAGGAAGAGGTGGTTTGTGCTGAGACATGACTGCTGCCTTTACTACTACAGAAACAAAAGAGTGAGTTTATTCATCTTATAATGTCTTATTTATCTCTCTAAATAACTCTGCATATAAACTGTTTAAAAGAATGATAATTTTGAGAATAAACTATAAGAGGTGGGTCAGAATGTGGACTTCACCAATGTATCCAGAATTGAGCGTTGTTCTCAGTGTGTGCATATGTGTGTGCGTGTGTGTGTGTGTGCGTGTGTGTGTGTGTGTGTGTGTGTCAGGATGAAGGAAAGAGTCATGCTTTGGGGGTCATGCGGCTGGAAAGTGCAGTGGTGGAGGCTGACACCAGTCTGGGGAAGCCATTTGTGTTCAAATGTTCTCCTACTGCTGGAAATCGTGTTTATTACTTCTGTGCTACATCAAACCAAGAAATGCGAAGGTGATCATATACTTATTAAGAAACACTAAAATACTGTACCAAATAATTATATTAAAATCCCTCTCTCTGATAGCGAGTATCAATTCACCCTGTCCTGGTTCCTTTTAGAATACATTCCTTATAATATATTTATCATAAATGCATTCCTTAAACCAGAAATCTATTATTTTAACTCCTTTAATAAAATTTGATGTTAAGGTTGAAAAGTTGTGCTATATCTTGGCTGACCCTGCTGTCTGAACCCAGCTTCCTAAGATATGATGTGCAAAAATAAATAAATAAATAAATAAATAAATAAATAAATAAATAAATAAATATTTTCAATGTGTGCTGTACTTGTGACAATGTGACAATACAGGCTTTATTCTTCCCCTTCTTCTTTACTTCTTTCCTTTCTTAGAGTTATTCTGAGAAACATGCTGCTTGTTATTGCCTTCTTTATATCCTTTCCTTTTTTTCAGGTGGTTGGAAGTTTTGGAACGAGCCGTTCACCCCATTACACAGGTAACCTTTTAGCTGGAATATATCTGGGACGTATCTACTTTTATGTGTAATAGTCAGTAGTTAGTCAGTAGAATAATAGGCCATCATTCCATCAACAAAACCAGACAAAATGACGAATAAGTAGTGCACATGTTCATCCGTTGTTAAATGTAGCAATCAGATTTTGGAGAATGACCTAACGGACCAGCACAGAACCGCAATATTAGTTAAGCTAACCATACCGTCTAATCAGAAAACTGAACAACACAGGGACACAGAACACAGCTTAATGGCCAATTTACAGTAAGCAAATGTCCTCACTGGTGTTGTCATGGTAACAGTAAGGACTGTAACGGTGGTGACTCGTGTTGCAGAATCACGTGTGGGTGGACGTGACACGCCACAACTCAAACCTGCCTCCGCTGGCTGTGAAGAAGCCCGAATGCCTCGGCCTTCTAAACTTGCTGGACAAAAACAAGGACTCAGGGGTGCAGCACTACTGCATCCTAAAGGACGGATGCCTTTACTTCTACGCCAGCATACGATCAACTTATGCAGTTGGTATGCCACATCTAACACATACTTAATCCATGAAATTAGGTAAATGTCCACTGTAATTTATACAACACAGTAGAGTGTGCTATTGTAGGAAAAATAATCAATGACAGTGTGGTGTGGAGTGGATTATATCTACAGCATGCTCTGGAGAATTTTATTCCTGTTATACCAGAGCAATTTGTCAATGCTGACAATTGCCAAATTGTTTATTAAATGTTTATTAAAGAATGACATCTCATGCTTTTTATCCATTTATAGTTATGGCCATGAAACCAATTAGTTCCTGTTATCACTTATGATATAGCAGCACTCAATCCTTTACTTTTTTTTCTTCTATCTCCTGCTGTAAAAAGTTAAATAAATAAATAAATAAATAAATAAATAAATAAGACTTAAAACTACCATAACTTACTATAGCTACCATAGATCTCCAACCGTGCTGATGATGATCCACAGAAAGTAGTCAAGTAACTAATCATATTAACCAGGTATTTTAGAAGGCAATGTCAGTTTTGTGTACACGTTAAATCCTCCTGGATGTTGTTGGCTGTGATACACAGGTGGGATCTACCTGCATGGCTACACAGTGAGGGAACATCCTCTAGGATTCAAGAGGTCCGCTATTGAGCTCAAACCCCCATCAGAAGAGTTCAAAGTGTTCTACCTCTGTGCTGAAAATGTCAATGAAAACAAACGGTACCCAACAAAACTACATTAAAACACTTTCAAGCTACTTAACCTTGTGTAAATGTGGACACTTAATGATTTGGACCACGTAGAAACATGTATGGAACTCATTTAAGTTACATAGACTGCCTTTTTGTGTGTGAGAATACACCACAGATTTGGAGACAGTGGATAAAAAATGCACAGCGTGGTGAGTTATGACATTCTGTGTCCATAAGTACAGACACTATATGGACAAAAGTGTGTGGAAACCTGACCTCCATGGAGTGAGCTCCGTGAAGACAGTTTGCCAAAGTTGGAGTGGAAGAACTTGTGTGGCTGTACAGAGTCTTGACCTCAACCCCACTGAACACCTTTGGGATGAACTGGACTGCCGACTGCACCCCAGGCCTCCTCATGTGACATCAGTGCCTGACCTCACTTTCTAGTGGAAAATCTTCCCAGAAGAGTGGAGTTTCTTATAACAGGAAAGGGAGATTAAATCCAGAATGAGATTTTCAACAAGCACATATGAATGTGATGGTCAGGTGTCCACCAACCTTTGGCCATATAGTGTTCATGAAATTTAATATACTGTACCTTGTGATAATGTGTACATGCACACAGGTTTTTAACAGTAAAATTAAAATGGTGCTCTTCTGTGACCTAACGTTACATTATTTGTTGTTAACAGGTGGATCGGGGCAATAAAGACATCTATAGGAAAATGGCTGCCTTTGCATCAGGCACTTCAATATTACAAGAGTCGGCTTCCTGAGGCAACCAAAATGTAGGATTCATCATCTGGTGGGCCGTGGGCCGGATGTGGAACCACTTGTTCCCAGAATGTTCTGGAGAAAGTTTTTTTTTAAATTATTTAATTCCAGAACATTTTTTCTGAACTGTAATAGTTCAGTTTTGTCCAGGAAAGTTTTCTTTATAGACATAATACAGTCACGTGTTATGGTTAGGGGAATGAGACCCTAACGTTCCCATAACATTTAAATAACCTTGCAGTAATCTGGTTTGGAGAAAGTTCCCCTAAAGTTCTGGTAACCTTTAAACTAATTTGGTTCTGGTGGTCGTTAACATATTCTGAAAATTCTCTATCAGCCATATACAGTGCCCTCCAATAATATTAGCACCCTTGGTAAATATGAGCAAAGAAGGCTGTAAAAAAATTCTTTATTGTTTAACCTTTTGATCTTTTGTTTTTAAAAAAAATCACAAAAATACTCTGCTCACATGGATATCAAACAATTGCAAATACAACACAGGTTTATAATTTGTTAAATACAGTATAGGTGTGCAACAATTATTGGTATGCCTATGAATTCATAAGGGAAAAATATATTTGGAATATATTCCCATTTCTATTTTAAAGACAATTTGTACACCTGGGTGACTAGGAACAGGAAATTGTTCAACCATAAATATAAATATGAGGTAACACATAGGCCAAATTCCCTTTATGGTTCATAACAATGGGTAAGACCAAGGAATATAGTTGTGATGTGTGGCAAAAGGTTGTTGAGCTTCACAAAATGGGAAGTGGCTATAAGAAAATAGCATAAGAATTGAACATGCCCATTTCCATCATCAGGGCCATCATTAAGAAATTACAGTCAACTGGAAATGTTATGAATCAGCCTTGAAGAGGACATGTGTCTATATTGTCTCAACGCACTGTGAAGAAGATGGACGAGTGGCCAAAAAATCACCAAGGATCACAGCTGGAGAATTGTAGCAGGTATTTGCGTCTTGGGGTCAGAAAGTCTCCAAAACTATAATCCGAAGTCTCCTATACCACGACAAGTTGTTTGGAAGGGTTTCAAGAAAAAAAGCCTCTGTTCTCATCCAAAAACAAACTCAAGCGTCTTCACTTTGTCAGACACTACTGGAACTTCAAATGGGATCGGGTTCTATGGTCAGATGAACCCAAAATAGAGATTTTTTGGCAATACACACCATAAAGACACTCAAGTTTGTTTTCGCCCACGGTTAAATATGGTGGTGGATCTTTAATGTTTTGGGGCTGTTTGTCTGCCAGAGGACCTGGACATTTTGTTAGGATACATGGCATCATAGACTATCAAATATCAACAGATATTAAATGAAAACCTTACTGCCTCTGCCAGAAAGCTTAAAATGGGCCGTGGTTGGATCTTCCAGCAGGACAATTGTCCAAATCATACATCAAAATCAACACAAAAATGGATTACTGACCACAAAATCAAGGTCCTGGCATGACATCCCAGTCTCCTGACTTGAAACCCATAGAAAACCTGTGGGGTGAACTTGAAATGTGAAGGATCAGGAGCGATTCTGTATGGAGGAATGGTCTCAGATCCCTTGCCATGTATGAAGACTCAGACCTGTTATCTTGGCAATTTGAGGTAGCACAAAGTATTGATTAAAAGGGTGCCAATAATTGTTGCACATCTATACTTAACAAAGATATATATATATATATATATATATATATATATATCTTTGTTAAATATAGGTGTGCAACAATTATTGGCACCCTTTTATATACTCTCATATACAGTGCCTTGCGAAAGTATTCGGCCCCCTTGAACTGTTCAACCTTTTGCCACATTTCAGGCCTCAAACATAAAGATATAAAACTGTAATTTTTTGTGAAGAATCAACAACAAGTGGCACACAGTTATGAAGTGGAACAAAATTTATTGGATATTTCAAACTTTTTCAACAAATAAAAAAACTGAAAAATTGGGCGAGCAAAATTATTCAGCCCCCTTACTTTCAGTGCAGCAAACTCTTTCCAGAAGTTCAGTGAGGATCTCTGAATGATCTAATGTTGACCTAAATGTCTAATATTGATAAATAATTAATCAATTTGTATAGCATTTTTTACAATGGACATTGTCTCAAAGCAGCTATACAGAAATATCATTTTTACATTTACAAGCGACTTACAAATAAGAGCACATTCACACACCAATGGTAGCAGAGC